>JAULBW010015010.1:0-100559 GCA_032358265.1 Vaucheria bursata | reverse complement strand
GTATTTCATTATTTCTCTTGTTCCTTCTATTGCTGTAATCCATCTTCCTTGTTCCAATCTTGTTTCTTGACCCTTTTTCCTTTCTTAACAAGTCTTGATAGGTGGTTGTTACTGAACAGTTATTACTTTGGCAATATTACAGTTGCCGAAACAGTGGATCATTATGAGGACTGTGCCCAAACTGGTTGAGAAGTACTGCAAGAAAGAGCAAGAAAAATAATACAAAAGTATATTAACTTATCTCACAAGCGTTGCAAAAAGTGGCCTTCGCAACACAAACATTTCATAATGACTCAAAGCTGAAAATCAAGTCACTCGGTTGGTACTGAGTCCTCGGCCGATAATAACTGAATTCGATCCGTAACGGTACGGTTCCTGACAATCATTCATTATTAGACATACGTTACTTTCATTGGAGAAGTTTCTTGATAAGTATATTCCTGACAGTATTGTTGTTGGATGGATATATTACTGATGCCACTGCTACTGGGTATGTTACGGACAGCACTTCTGAAAACCTTGTTTCATTTGCATCTAGTAATGTTCTGTCGGATTAAACCAAGGTTCAGTGGTTTTGTCTTAATTCGTCTAATTATAAGATTTCACTGCTTTGGGCTTGGGTGTATACTATATTTTATATGAAATTTATTCTTTAATAAATGGCAAAACAGTTGGTCTTTTTCATCTCAATTTATCTAATATTCGTTCAATAATTACCTATTTTGCGACAGATTACGAAAATACTCAAGAAATATCAGGTTTTACAAGGTTTCCCTTTGGTTAACTGAATGAAATCGGCTATGTAAACAATACACCGACCACAAACCGATCCAGTTACGGTATCAATGAAAATTAAAATTATGATATTAAGGTCGAAACATTGCATTACATGACTAACAGAAAAATGAGTGATGACGACATATTCGGTTCGACATTGCAGTTTGTGTATGCAACGCTAGAGGGTGGAGGTTTCGATGATGCAAACTGCGTAAGATATCCTATGGTTTCTGACGCAGCTGGAAAATATCCCGAATCGCGATATATTCCACCAGACTGTGTGAATATCGTAACAGTGGTGGCAGTAAAGATGTTTGATAGCATTATCATATACGCTCTATCTTCGGACGGTATGAGGCGGAAGCTTCAGCTTCATGCAAGTGATTGTTCTGTTAGCAAAGTAAAGCGCTCAATCTTACAGTACAAAGTACGCCAAATCTTAATGGTCCCATTTTGCCCGATGCGTGCTGAATCGTTTCCAGATCTATCGGGTATTCCTGTTGATGCAAAAGAGCGTATACTTTACTTTCTCCCGTTAAAATCTCTAATATCCCTTAGTACCGTGTGCCGTGGTTACAACGAAACAATAAATGGCGCCCAAGGAGTCTGGTCGCAGCTTTCATTGCAAGACTTCAATTTAATGCAAGTGCCTTTATCTGAAAATCCTCAGTCTTCAATGGATATGTACAAGACGAAATTTGAAATGAGGAAGCAAGAAAAAATAAGACATAGGAGATTTCGAGAGGCAATGGAAAGAGCCTATTCACTTGAATCAATGCGAATTTACTCATTTTACCCTAATCCTCCAGCATTTGAAGATATCGAATCCTATCCAATGAGACCATTGCGATCTCTGTTGTCTCAATCACGTAATTCTCATAGTGATTTCACAGATGACCCGCAGATTATGCATCCCACAATGCTTAGTATTCCCTATCATCCATCACGATTAAGGAATCTCCAAAATAATATGCTCGACATACAGAGCCCAAATCGATTGAGAGATCTCCATAATAGTCCTTTAGCTAGTAGACAGCGTCGAAATCGCTATTGGGCATAGAAAGAATTTTTCAATATCATCTCATCTATTGCCATGCCTTATGATTTATCCGTATTAATCAGGTTGAGCTTACTGTATCCTGCGGTAATTTGCAAAGCAATATTGGCAATTATGGTGATGCGCGTTTCTTTGTTTAGGCTTATTCATGGTATATGAATTGTATTTTTATGTAAAACTTCGGTTCTTGCAAATAGATTGTAAGAAAAAAAATATATAAGCATTTCATTTTCTTTTTTCTTTTAAAATGTTGGTTTAAAATTTTATTTATTAGACAGCACTACTCATTCATGGTACATTCATAATTAAACATTGAACCATAAAGTTTTAACTTTAAGTAAGCACAAAGTTTCTGATTATACCTTTTTCCAAGTTCAGTAGTTCACATTTGCACCTCTTCGAGATAATAATGTTAAGAAAAGGTAGATATAAGTATTATGAGTGTAAATTATATCACTTGTACTTCATGAGGGATCTTCGAGTACTTCACATTGACGAATACAAAACATGTAATAATCGTTTACTGGTATATTTTGGATCGCAGATTCATTCATCATCACTTCAATTTTCTATCATTAAATTGTTTGCTGTCTATTATTGAATGCAGCTTTCAATCTGATTTGCACAAAAATCTAGTGAAGAGACTCTGCAGGCAAAGGGCAAAATCCTTACAAAAAGAAAAATAGAACTTTAAAACTACTGAAAATGCACTCGAGATATGTAGTTAATCCAAGGACTATTGACTTTATTGATTTGGAAGATTTTATTTAAGCACCGTGCTCATAGCCTAGTCAAGTAGCTTTCATGCATGTGGAGCTGCATTGAAGATCATGTAAATATAGGTAACTTTATTTCAGGTTATCGACAAAGCAAATAGTTGAATTTCACGAATTTTTTCATCAAATTGACACTTTTACATTACTATTATCGATGCTAATTGAACCAGATATTTTTCAGACAAACGGTGACTCAACTAATATGCAAGTATATTAAGAACTGAAATGTATTCGTTTCCTTTCACATTTTGAAGATGAATTAGGCTTTTTATCAATAAAAACATTGCACTATTTTTTAGGAACACATATCACAAAAAGAAATATTCGAATTATAGTGAACAGATTGCTAATTGTATATTAATCTAACCTTGCAAGGTTAACAAAACGAACTTCGAATGACTTAGTGTAAGCTTTTCTTGTTGCCCCGAATATGAGCAAAAGCCGATATGCAGTTTGGGCATACGAATTACCATAATTACTTAAAATGATATGCAAAATCTTATGTATGTAAGCACATAACAAATTTAATGCATAATTACATTTAGCAAAAACAATAAAAAGGAGAGTCAAGTTTACAAAGACACAAAAAAGACTGACAGAATCAGTAAAAGTATTTCTACCTAATTCATAAATATTATTCGAGAGCAATGCATTCTCCATCTAGTATAAAAAGTATTTGCTGATTTGGAATGGCCTTCTAGATATTGTTCACATGTCATTGAATAGTAATAGTGAAGCTGAAAGATACCACTATGCAAATGTTGCACATATTCGTTTAAACTTATGACTTGTAGAACAAAATAAAAATGGAATTATGCTTATGTGAAAATCCCACTGCTTGAAGGCTAGACACTAGTGACAAAAGAATAATTTTAACAGTTGGCAAAAATAATGGATTTCTACTTATTCAGATAAAGTAAACTGAGTTAGAAACATTATCCACTTCAAGAATTTAGAATTTAACAGTGTTTGGAATAAAGTAAACAGAGTAGATCTTTCAATACAAAAATGAATGAATATGCAATAGCATGATTTTACCATTAGAACTGGAAATATTGATATTTTAAATTATCAGCGTTTTTTTTTCAGACTTTCTATAAAATGAAAAAATATGGCACTAAACTGTATATAAATTAAATCCTGCTTGAACACTCCATGGTAGATGACAAATTGTACCTATTAAGCAAGTCTTCAGGTTAAAAAAGTTTTCATCAATTATTAGTTTTTCGATGCATAAGTTAAAAAGGAGTTCATCAGTTTCAATAATGTTTCATACACACACATATCTAGGTATTACAAAAGTTTTTGGTTTATATCATTTTTCAACAAAGCAATCAGAAATAGAAGCTATTCTGGATTTCGATGAATTTACACCAGAGGGTAGTTTCCTTTGGAATGATTATAGTATTTTGGATTTTCCAATGATAGGGAGTTAGCTTATCTCCCGAGGTTGATACTCAAATAAAATAGTCAGCCTTCCTTTTGTCCGCTTTTGCATTTTTCGCACTTATGAGCTGATAATTTTTCAGGAAGAGCACATTAGAAAAGCCCATTCTGATCAATATTGAAGACATTGAATAAGTCATATCCTTCTAGAATTGTATGGATTATATTTTTCTAGTTTTTGATGACAACCGGATCTATAAATGTACTTTCACCATATAAATATTTAAAGGCGATATTCTGCCTTTTGCAAAAAGATCCTAGCCAGCCAGTACTTGCCTTTAAGTTTTCCAACACCACCACTCCAGTAACTTTTAAAGCTTTTTCTTTTAAAACAGGGCTGAAAGATCCTCAATCAGCCTTCAATCGATTTCTATTCAGACTTTTTCAGGATTTTGTTCAAGAACTTCGTTTTTGGCCGCTTTCAACAGGGAACATTTATGAAGTTCGAAAATATAGTACTCCTGTTTGCACTTACGTATAACAACTAGTATCTTACAGTAGAGCATGTTAATCCAGCATGCTTACACTCTTTGTAAAAACAGCATTTGTGCATAGCATATTTTTTTAAAAATTCAAGCTGAAAAATTGTGAGCTACAAAGTTAAATGCAGCCATATATTTTAATCTCTATTTACAGGTCTTTATGACTATCAATCAATAGCAATGCAATGTAATTGTTTCGAAAAAATTTGAATACAAACCATTTATCATGTACGTTATCATCTTTCTTCAGCAATGTTGCACACCGCTCTCCAGAAGAAATTGTCGAATACTTTGAGCTTTTTTACATTCAAGAACAATATTTATTCTAGCAGATATGGGCAGCCTATTATTTAACAGTAATGCACAATATCTAATTATATTAAATTTAAAAATAGCTGGATGTATGATGCATAGAATTCATTAAAAAATATGATGAAAAAGAATGAGATTGTGATGAAAAAACATAGTTTTAAGTTTGACAACTGGATGCAGAATTACCAAACGTTTATGTCTTCAAGTATGATTTTAATAGCTTCATCCCTAAAAGAAAAAAACAAAAAAATGGGTCTAAATATTTCAGCGTATCGGAAAATTAGGAAATATCAATGTTCTCTAAAAAATTGACCTAAATCTACAGAAAAAAATAAAATGATGGACTAAGCAAAAAGTATGCACCAATCGACTAATACGGATAGTATAGTTCAATAAAAATCATTAGCAATTCATTTGATACAGCTTAGATTCTCGATATGAAAGAAGTCCAGCAGCATCCTACTATATCTAATGTACGTCTAAAAAAAGAGCAAAAAATACTGTTCTGTTTTTAAATTATTCCATTTGCGCTATAATTTGAAAAAAATATTCATGAGGCCACATAGGTAAAAGTAAATTCAGGATATAACTAATTTTCACTTGTAAGCAATAAACAAATAATAAAACAAAATTAGGCCTGGGCCCAACTTTAGATTATCGAATCAAACGAATCAATTTGGTGGTCTGACAATTTTGTTAAATGCAAAGTTTACTATACAGCAAAACCTTTTAAGCTGGACACCTCTTATCTACAAGTATTATAGTAGGCTGGAGAACTGAAGAGACAAAGTCTTTTGTAATAAATTATTTTCATCCTTTGTATAAATGTGCTCCTCTCTAAGTTGGACATTCGGGTACTTAGCAATGATGTGTCCGACTTACAAGATTTCACTGTATATAGGCTAAGACACTTAAGAACTTTAATGATTTCTACAATCTTTATCACCTTAATCGTCTGAAAGGTACCATCATAAGCCATATTATGAATTCCCGATACAGCACGGCCTGAGCAATCTGCCCTTCCTTTAAATGAAGCATCCCACTCTAACGCGCGTGCGGTGGAGCATGCAATTGAAGGACCACCTGGGACCTATGTGAACCATGACATATATTATATGTACTTTCCCACTCCCTTCATAGAGGATGTTACCTCAAGATAAAATTGATAAATGCTAATATATCATCTAGTCAAGCATCTCAATGGTTAAAAAACCTCCGTCACTGGTGGAACCAAGCCACAACGAATTAATGAAAACCGATAAAAAAATTGTTTCGAAATTGATTGAAAGCCCCATTACGATGATTTCTGAAATTCTAAACTTTAGCCATAGGTTTATATTCGAGTGAAGATATGACACCCAGCGAGCCCGGCCTTAGTTCGGTGATGCCATTTTTAGACCAATATATCTTGAATTTGAGTAATTGTTATTTCATTACTTCCTTTAAAAACTTGTGAAAGTTTTTAGATTGAATTGAATATTATGGCATCAACTAAATACCAGTCCGCCAAGGTGTCTCAGAGGAGACATCATTGCCGATATTGTACATTTACAAAAATTTTTTTTGCCTTTATTACTTTTTATTTGCAAGCTATTTAAGTATCTCTTACCGTTTCGGCGGCAGCGCGTTGCGGATAAAATTCTTCAAAAATAGAACGATAAAAATATGCTTCTTTGCTTGCCGGAGGGTTATATGGAAATCTGTGGGTTCTGTGGTCAAACATGTCATCAGTAACAAAACGAGCAGCATTGTCCCGAAGTGCATCGATCCAGCCATAACTGTTACATTTACAACAATAACCAGGCATTAGGGAGAAGACTAAAATCGACTTTTATAAATCTGGCCTCCGAAATTAAGACATAGCTAGATAAACCAATGAGATGTGATTTTCGCAAGTTGTGGAAATGTTATTTTTACTCTGCCCAAAGTAATATGATGAAACAACTTTTGAGAAATTGTAGAATAAGATCACAAACAAAAATATATCCCTACACGCATCTCCGCATTTATTAAAAAATCAGTAATACAGTACTTATTTCTTTATACGACATACACTGTTATTAATACTGATTAAGAATGAATACTAATTTTTGGAAGGCAAAAATAGTGCTAGTATTCATTTTGATTCGAGAATTCTACCCAGGAACAGCAAAAAGCACACAGGAATTAGTTTTAATAGCTCTGAGTTACAAATAATATTGCGCAAATTAGTGTTAATAAATTAAGTTTATTCAGCGGCTAAGAACATTTTTGGTGGCTTTTCAGCACATAATGAGCAAGTCCACTTTGGTTCAAAGGGCAAATTCCATAATAATTTTGGTAAAAAGATTATATGCAACTTATTGTCCTATTCTATACCTTCAGTGCAATTTTTGTCGGCAACTCATATTCTAGTAATTAGGGAATTTGTATACATTTAGATACAGGCTTTAGCTGGCAATATGAGCTATAAAATCAATTCGTAATAATATGTACTATCTTATTAACTTATCTGTAGTGTTTTTTTAATTTAAATATTTTCATGATGTATAAGCTGCTTTAAAACACTAAAGAAACTGTATAGTAGAATTTTCTCGATAAGTGACCTTTCGATTAAGACCATTTTAAAATTTACACCACAATTTCTTGTTGAATTCGATTACTACATTTCAAAGAAATGTGCACAAGATTGGTGTGCAAATTGGTTCGATTAGTGCAGTATTTTACAAGCTGTATTAATATCACTTTTCAAGTGACATTAGAAAAAAATACCTTTCGAGACTTGCAATTAATATCATGCATGAATTAACTTTCTTAGAATTGAATTGAGGATTTCAAATAAATCTATACTTTCTAACGATTATTATCTACTATATATATGTAAGCAGAAAAAATGAAATGATTTATATATTTTGAAGGTGTAGTTTCATTGAAGTAGATATAAGTATATGCTCTTTTCTATCCTGAATGAGTTAATTCAACGATACCTCTACACATAAATGCATATATATATATATATGCGTGTGTTCACATATAAACAAAAAAAACTGCTAGATTTTTAAAGATATAGATTGTGCTTAAAAAGGTAACAAAAAGAATCCATTTACTTACCCCACGCCATCGCTAAATTGTTCTTTTTGGCGCCAAAGGATATGCTCTGGTAAATACGGTTCTGAAGGAGTATCAAAAGCTTTTCGCAATATATACTTTTCCATTCGACCCTTATCCTAATAAAGAATATATAATTAAGATATAAAAAATTTTACACGAAACTATTATCATATTTGTAATTTACTTTTTCAATTAGCTCCTTTAAAATACTTTTCACAAATTAAAGAGTAAATTGGAAAATTGATTCTTTCAAAGTAAATAAATAGAAATAAGTGATAGATAGTAGAAAAAAGGTCTAGGAGTACCAAAAATTTACAGCATATTAAAATTTTCGTCTTTATATTAATTTCTTCAATACATCACTTTTGGTGCACTTTGAAAAAATTACGAAAATGCAGATACAGAGTTGTAAGTATGCAAGTTTGTGGTAAGCAGAGAACCGTTGTTTGGCAGCAACACCAATAATTTTTATTCTGCTGCAGAAAAGTTCCGTTTGATGATATGCATGTATATATATCATCGCCATAATAATATACAAAATGAAAAGTTAGAGTCATCATTGCATTACATAATTCAATATCAGTTTGATATATAAAGCCCCTGCATTATATTTGAAACAAAAACTTTTATCGATTAATCAAACAGAAATGTAAGAGTCCTAACTGCCGATGTACAATTGGGGGACTTTTGTTCGGATATAATTTTGCACTCATCGCAGATTTCACTTAAATCAACAGTAGAGGCATATAAATCCTCTTTAGATGAGCTTGGTTGAGTTAGTGTACGAGTATTGATAGCTCAGTACTTGAGTTTGGTTTGTTATTATTGGCCAGGAAAACAAATCCAATCGTGTTGATCATTTTGTAACACTCTCAAATTTGCAACTGATATTGGTTGAGTTATAAATCAATCTATTAATAAAAAAATTGAACTTTTCGATCTCACGAGCTCTTATGTGTAATTAAACATTCGGAGTAAAACAACAATGAAAAGGGTATTGAGCTCCCTCAATAAAATTCATACATGTACATAATTGAATTTCCTCAGAGATTTCGATTTTTTAATTGCTCACATATTTCATAACAAGTGATAAAATTCTCATCATCGGAGATTTATATATATTAAAATGTCATAGCAATACTGAATATAAAAAACAAAGAATTTAGTATTATATTTGAAAAATGAAAATATTTCATTTTATTTTTGGTTATTTATTTTAAGAACCCTCCAACAAAATAAGAATCCAAACATCGAAAAAAAGCTACTCATGCCACACTTTTGAAAGGCGAGCAGACATGTTTTTTTCATTATTATTATCCAATTCGATGTACTGATTCATCGATTGAGCTGAAAACCATACTTTTCCGGAAAAGTACATAATAAATTTAATATAATTCTCATTATATGGAAAATTGTCTATATACAATGTTTATAATCGTAAAAAATTGAATCATAACACATCCTTCCTTCATTTACCAGAACAAATTTCGTAGAATACATTCCTTCGACTCATTATCCCAATTAATGTGCACAATAACACTATCTTAAGAACAAGTAATACACTCTGGGCGACTTTTAGGCTCATATTGTGTTCATTTTTGTTTAAAAAAGTCTACTTTCAAAGCAACCTCCAAAGGTTAATAAAATGATTTTATGGCTAATTCTAAAAAGCTCCCATTGTCTTTTAAGCATTTACCTTGTGAATCATTTTTTCTTCCGGATCAATATTCATAGATAGATTCATAAAGTCTACATCTAAGAATGGAACTCGAGGTTCGACGCCCCAAGCACTAGTGCTTTTGTTAGCTCTCAGACAGTCAAAATGATGTAAACCTTGAACTTTGTCCCTTGTCTCTTCAAAGAATTCAGTAGAATTCGGGGCTTTATGAAAGTATAAGTACCCCCCAAAAATTTCATCGGCACCCTCCCCGCTGAGTACCATTTTTACCCCCATGGCCTAATGAATAAAAAAAGTCATTTACAGCAAAACCTGCTATGTTAAACACTCCGCGGTAGACGGCAAATTGTTTTGTTTAATCAGGTGTTCAGGTTGAAGAAATGTTTGACTTAACAGGTTTCACTGTACACTGAAACTCGAAAGTCAGACACTTCACTATCAAGTGCTCAAATGGTCAACTTAATGAAGTTTCCTAATGTACAACGGACAAAAAGAGTTTAAAAAAGTTCTCATCCTGTCAGCTGTCTAGCCAACTAAGGTGTCAGGTGAGAAAAGTTGGCCAACTTAAAATATTTAACAATAGTCCACCAAGTTTATACTTCCTACCAAAATTAGCATGATCAGAAAGTCTGAAGCCAACTTAGCCAAGTATGACTCTTTTCATTCATTTTTATACATAAAAATTTCAAGAAATTTTTCTACCTGAATTGATATTCCATAAACAGATGCCATCGCGTATACCAAAAATTATCAATCTGTGACTCCGGTAATTTTCAAATAAAAAGAATTTGTCGGAACCACTGAATTCATTCATTATATCCAAATATCTGATGCTGGACTTTGAACAATTTGACTTTTCGCTTATTTTTTAAAGCCAAAATTTGTTGAAATCGAATTAATTACAACCAAAACACAAATGCTTAATCTGACAGAGTATGGCTCTTTAAATTCTTATGACATAGGTGAACATTTGTTAAAAGCAATTTGTTGAATTCGAAGTTTGCTGTATATTAATTGCATGAAAAAAGAGACTCTATAGAAAGCACTAAGTTATCCCTGATAATTTTTATGGTATAAGAAGTTTGCAACTGTACTTCATATTTCCTTATCATACCTTGATTTTCCTGCTCATTAAGAACATTGGGGTAGAAGCTCTGACTGTCGTTGTATCATACGTTTCTAAGTGATGGATTACTTCACGAATAGCATCTAATCCTTCCTAAAAATAGAAATTTATTTAGAAATTAAAAAATACTAGTATAAGTATATATTTTTCTACACATACTTATAAATCGAAAAAGATAAAAAGTTAAAGAAAAAATGCAGACAAATAGTGATTGAATTGCCAAACAAAGAAGATGAACTGTTTCACACCTTTTTTACACCTTGAGATAGTACATAAAAAATGATATTAAAGTCATTTACCCATGTTTTTGCCTTTTCATAGCCCTTCTAAATTCTCAATGATCAGTAACGTATTTATTGTTGTATATAAAAAATTAATGTTGGTTGAAATATAGAGAAAATACTGATACCTATAAGATACATTTATATCCCAGGATGTTTATCATGCGAGGGATATATACCCAAGATTGTGCCCAGGAACAAGGCGATTTTGTAATGTTCGTTTCATACACATCAAACAATATAATAATAGAGTGTAAAATGATGTAACTAGAACCAGTATTTTAAGCATTTTACCATTATCAGTAGAGAAATAATAAACAGAAGTGAAATTCTCCTAAATAAAAGTTGCAATCTTAGTAAACGCTGCAAAAAATATCATATGCTAAAATCATTAACATAATTTACCATTCTAACTTGCCTTTTTCGTAAATTATTTACTATATGAATCTATATACTTCTAAAATGCTTTTAGAACTAAGTAAATGTTATTCTTCTAACACATGCATTTTTTTACCAGAATATGCACGTATTGAACATTACGATAATATATATAAATTCCTTTATATTTAACTTTTACAAGAAAAATGATAAAATCACGACATACACAATACTTACTTAATTTTACTTAAATTTTAATCATAATATCCAGTCCGTCTTGAGTTCTTTACTTTAGGTGAAAAGGAAAAATTAACTCTAATTACAATATGTGCAATACAATCATTGCATATTTTATAAGAATTGACCTGAATAGTGTATTGGTACGAATGATGAACTGTCCCCAAAAATTCTGCAACTTCCTTCGCAGCCTAATGTTTAAAAAATTGTAAAATATTTTCCAATTGAAGACACAAAAAAATGATACTAAACTAACCGAATAGAACGTCCTCATCAAGCAGTAACTTTCAAAAATGCAATAACTAAACTGTAACTGACTTTACAATATATATATATAAAACATGCATAGGTCAGAATTTATGATGTACCTCATTTAAAAGGTGCTGTTATGTAATGAATCGTATTCAACGTGAAAACTTTCATCGTACACATGTGATTGCATGCATGTATGTTTCAATATTGTGCGCATGTATGTAATGCAACAAAAAAATGATACACAACAATAGATACGGATATGTCCTATCTGCATTTGAAAATTTACAGAGCCATCATTTTAGTTGTACTAAAAAAATATCGAAAAGAAAATATATGCTGATCATAGGTACGTATGCACAGATGAATATATGTATGTGCGTGTACATCATAAAGTATGCATAATCACTCAGCACCTTAAGATCAGGAGAACCTTCTATACCCACAGAAAACGAATGTATACGAGGGAAAGGATTGTTAGGGTGACTCTTTGCATGCCTCGAAGCCACAGAAGCAACTAACGATGAGTCTAATCCACCAGATAGAAGCACTCCCCACGGCACATCACTCATCATTCGTCGCACCACAGCCTGATATATATGTAAAATCTTTATTGCACCGTAATTAGGAGTAACTTGAACCAGAAACAGAACTTAGGCGATGCTGAAGCTGAGTTGAACTTCAATGTTCTCACATATAAAATTGACCAGTTTTTATAGTTGGATATTTTGATTTTCTCAAAGCAAGGTAAATTGCCTTTTTCTATCTTAAGAGTACAATTGTGTAAGTGATGGTGCCATGGTATTAATGATATATATGCAGCAGCCAAAAGAGAATAAGAGCTCAATATACGAAATCGTATCATGACCAATCTTACTTAACGATGATTAAAGTCAATTACATTCATAAACTTTCGCACATCTTCAGACATGCCTAAAAATATTTTTTATGCTGAAAAACTATTCAACTAATTTCCAACCATTCCCATTGGATGGTGCTGGTATCACCAATGAATGGAAGGGCGATTGATGGAAATATTCAAAATTATTGTATATAATTTGTTATTTCTGTAATCAATGTTACCTTGGTAAAGGCATCCCTGAGCTCCGATAAGTTACATGGATTTTTAGGAGGATTTACAAGAGTTCGCCAGTCAGGATCATACCATCGTGTAAACGTATTAGTATCGCTTGTCCAGTAGTGCGCAGGAGGAAAACATCTAAAAATTATTGAAACTCAACATATTGAGAAAAATTTAACAATACACCTCATAATATTGCTCAAAAGTGCACTTTTTGGTGACACTATGTAGCGCATGTAAACGTTAAAATGTTGCTAGCCACATTATATTGTGTATCTGTTGATACCAAGGCAGACTAGCATAGCAAAGAATTCAGCATACTTGCCGCAATTTGAATATGAAGAAAGCATCTAAACCATAGAAATATAAGAAATGTAAGACAAAAATGATCGATTTCTGTGTAATATCATCAGAAAATCACCACGATTTGGTAATGATAGAATGTATGCAAGCTGTTACAATATTGTTAGCCTCATTAAGTTATGCATTCGTTGATACTGAGGCAGATGTATGGTATAAAATTCAATATACTAGCAAATATTTGAAAATGCAGTTTAAAACGTCACCTGAAGTTTTTGCAATCTTCACTTAGAGCTTTCATTTCACTTGAAATCCAAATGCTGCCATCTCCTCCCCAGCCAATGTACAGTGGAACGATGCCAACGTGGTCGCGACAAGCGGATAAAACGCCAGTTTTCTCATCGTATATAATAAAAGCAAACATGCCGCGTAATTTATTCACAAAGTTAATTCCATTTTCTTCGTATAGAGGGATAATTGATTCACAATCCGATCCAGTCTAATTACATAATAATAATAGCAATATTATACAGAACAGAAGGAAATCAATGTTCTATACATTTTTTCAATCATATCAGCTTAAATTAATATGTTAGCATCAGCGCATATTCATAGATATACAGAAAAATAGATTTATGATGTCCATTCCTAAGATACGGATTTTCGTAACAAATCGTACAGCATGGTAACAGCTGAAGATATCAAAAAGTGACATAAAATACCATAAAAGTTTGAATTCATATGAGAGCTGTTTTTGGGATAATTCCGGCAATCTGAAGCTAGTTCTGAAAGACTTGCAGCAATCTGAATTACCTTTGGTACATAAGTCTTGTGTAGATTCATATAAATCTCCTTGTAATTGTATATTTCACCATTTACGGCAAGCATTATAGTTCCATCGTGATTGGACAATGGTTGCGCTCCTGACTCAGGATCAATGATTGCAAGACGTTCGTGAGCTATTCCATGTTTACCGCCACCAACGATACGATAACCTGACCAATCAGGTCCGCGATGCCTCAGTCTAGCATTTGACGATATAAAAGTCTACTAATTATTCAAAATGAACAAAAATTCAAGAAAATAGCAACTTATTGGCTCTGCGGAACTTGAAAATCAATATCAAGTTTTAGATCAGGACAAACCTCCGAGCACACGTAATGAGCTTACTACGAAGCTCCGTTTCCGACATATTCGAGTTGAATATAGCTAGGATTCCACACATCTTGCCAGTGGTGGTAGCCTCTACCACTGCGTATCGTCAAAGATTTTTATTTGACGGCAAATCAGAAAATATTGGTTTGCATCCACAGGAATACTATTAACAAATAATATGATTCTAGTTCAAAATGTACTTTTTTATATTTTAGTCCTTTTGAACTATTTTTTATGGTAAAAATCAGCATTTCCATCCAATACTTTTTTGTGTTTGGATCAGTAATTTTATTTTACATTGCATGACATCATGCGCATGCTTACAAGATTTGGGACACCTCTTCGGCCCTTTTCTCATATCCTACTAATTGACCATATAGGTAAATTCCCCACTGCATCCTATCATCACTACTGTGTTCAGAATATATATATATATATACCGAAAGCAATCTTTGAACATAAATTGTTGCTAGTCTCTGATTACTACTACTCACATGCTATTTACTTAAGATAATAGTCTCAAAGACTACTAGCATAATTTAATTTCTACATTTTTCAAAGTCTGAGGCAATTTTTTTCAATATCGAAAGGCAATTGATCAGAATTCATCTTTATTTTGTCAAAAGAAATCAAGAAAAGGTATAGAAGCAGAATCTTTTTATCTATAACTTGAATTTCCTTCAGTTATTAATAGATCATTGGTAATTTAATAAACTTCATCCTCTCCAATGATTAAAAATATTGAAATTGTTTCCTAATCTGTCATCTATGGAGCACAATTTGCATTGTAGAATCCTTATCCTTCCTACCTGATGTTACGACTTGCACTGACAAGTATCACTTTGCAATAATGCACAAAGGAAATGCAAAAATTCATGAAAGGATACACAGGGAAACGTGAGACACAATATGAATGTACAATACGTGATATTGCAACCAAATCTACAAGTTACAACTTGCCTGATTGGAAGTGAGACTTTCGATCACTTAAGATATAATAACTATTGTTGATAACCGATTATGATCAATTTTTCAATAAATGGTCAATGCAAATACATTTGGTCATCAATAGACGCAGCGATCCCAACACATTAGCATAAACACTAGCATTACATCACCTTTTATGTATACCAGTGTCACAATAGGGATTTCAGGGTAAGAAGAGTAATACAGCTATCTGCATTTGTTTCATCTTGTATCATAGTTAAAAATGCTTTAAACTAGTTCCCTTGACATTTCATTTTCAACTGTCCAATTTATTTTCCTGGTATACTATTCGAGTAACATGGTAAAAAATGGTTTAAAGAAATGGCCCAAATCGAATTTTTTACTTTTTGTCACGAAATTTAGGTTTTTAGTACCACAGGGAGATTCGATTAAAGCGCGTTGACACGTATGATTCATATAGCAGAAATTTAGAAAACTATAAAGGACTGGTTAAGTTCTATTAGCGCCAGAAGATCCATGCATCCTCTCAAAGCTTGTAGTTTGTTCCTTGCAATTAGCTATCAGTTGATTGAATGTTACAGCTTTGTTTCCACGGTTATTAAAGTTAATACCTTGAAATCTTCTAAAAGTATTCATCGAAGGCATAGTAGTCCAGTAGGTATCGTGCAAGCATCCCCGGAAAACTCATTTAATGACGTCGAAGAAAAGTTAGACAGAGAAGCTCAAGAGTTTATTGACTGGGGGATGAACGGACGGAAAGGACGCGTGCTTGAAAGAAAGAAAGACGTACCATCGCCTGAATATCAGCCTGTACAGGTATTACTTTTATATTAAATATCACGAAACGCAAAAAATTATTATTTTCATAATCGTCAAACCAAGTTAAAATGAATTCAAACAAGAAAATTATTTTTGCTTCTAAGAATCAGAATTTTTTGTTTATAAATGTAATGCTGATAGCTTGTTTTATCATTTTCATAATAGTTAGTCTCATCTATTTTCAGAGAAAATTATAATATGCAAATGTGGAACTATTTTAAAATGGCAAGGCAGATTTTTTTAATATATTCCAATCAATCATGGAATAGAATATCTTTGTCGGGCTGCTTAGGACCAAACACTGTGAAATCCTAATAGACGACTCAGAATATAACCACTAAAATTTTGAACTTAGCGGTACGTGTACAGTAGAATTTATCTTGTAAAAAATGCCACTTTATTTCAAATTTGCTCCAGTCATCATGCTTATTTTTAAAGTGGCCATTCATGTTTTCTTTGAGCTGTGCATATCTATCTCAAGCGCAAGTAGTTCCAAAAATATAACTAAAAAACCTAGCTAAATCATCTATTAGGATTCATTTGATTGTTTTGCTTGCCCTTGCAAATGTACTTTTTTATCAGGTTGATTTCCTTATTGTTCCGAATATAAATTTATTCCTGTGAAATTAAAATTGATTTTAAGTGTTTCAAAAAATTACTCAAATTTGAAAATTTCTAACCAATGAAATATTCTAAATTTTTCTCATCTTTTAGGTTTGTGATAAAGTATTGCGAGCTCTTCAACTGAATGACGATCCCATTCTTGATTATGGCGCTGCAGTAATGATTAAATTTTCGTCGCCATTAAATGAAGCTTCAAAATTGATGCCCACGCAATATGGGGGATATCTTAGATCTAGTGAATTCGAGGTTTTGATCGAAAATAGCGCTTTTTATATTCAAGACCCGCTTAAGGTGAATAATTTTCAGCCAATCAAAGGTTACTGTAATTGAATCATCAAAACTGCCGTAAATTATTTTATGAGAACAAGAAAAGAAATACAGGCTGAACCCAATTAATATTCCACACCCTGCATTAATTCAATTGAATGTAATTCTCAGAAATAGCTTAAAGGTTTAAAAATTGTTATCCAGTAACCATAACGTCAAGATTATACCCATCCAGTTGCAGAAATGATCTAGTAACGTTTCAGTAACAGTAACATCAGAGTGCTTGTAGTCTAATAACGTATACAGTAAAAGTAACGTCCCAGTAATGACCATCTAGTACTAGTAGCGTCGCCATTATTGCATCGCAGTAATCCAGGATGTATATTGTTCATTAATGAAACTACCAGGGCAAACGTAACAACACTTCAAATGTTGATGATAAAAATTACAATAACTACAGGATAAAATGGATCTTGATGCTATTCGTAAGAATTGTAATTGCATTCATCCGCCGATAATTTTTTAGCGTTTGGCCATGTTGTATTTAATATGTAAGAAAAATGAATTGAACAGCCTAAAGTATCGGAAAATAATCGTTAACAAAGATTCCTGAAAATAATGCTTTCTTAATTTCATTCGTCGTGCGATAACGGATCCCAATTAGCTCATGAAGCTTTGGGATAGCCGATCTTTTTGAAGGCATCGTTTTTTGTCAGATATTGAGCTAGTCATAGTTCTATTATACGTAAGTTTCATCAGTCCAATATAATAAGTCGTCACTGTTGAAAAATGCAATTACATAGTGTATTCTAGATCAATACTCATGTAGAAGTATAATAGATATAATAGTATAGTATCACATTTGCACTATCATCCACAATCTATGATATTTTATTTAATTCTAGATGGCTGAATCAGGACTGCGATGCGTTCAGAGTATTATCGTCATAAGTCCCCCGCCGGGACTTAACCGGTGCAAATTCGATATTCAGCTCAGCCTTGTGGATATTAAAGATAGAGGATATTGTTGGATGATTGATACAATTACTGCAGTACAATATTTGTTTTCTAAGTGCTTTATCGTGAAATTTCATTTTTGGTTGATGCACGTATGATTTGCATACATATATAAACTTTGATGTCCTCGATCAGTATTATCAAGTAGGGTTCATTTTTTTAAATTGGCGGATACAAAGATATTAGAAATGCTAATGATCAGTTACAGCCATTTTCCATGAAATTTTAGTGTTAGTTTTTTAGGAAATATTTCAGATATTGGGATAAAAATACAGATAATATTTGTATTATGAAAATTTGCATTGTCTCTACAATATATGAAGAAATAACTTTTGGCATCAATATTTTATATCCATATATTTTTTCTACATATTTAGCTTAAAAATGAGTAATTATGTTGTATTTATACTTTCCTTTTTGCATATGTTTAATTTCATTGCACAATTATTATGTCAAATTCCTTACAAAATTTGTTACATCTCTCGGTTTGAAAAAAATACTAATAAATATACATCACACAATATAATCTAAAATAAATACAGACTGACATGAACAAAAATAATTTACCTATTGAACAACGCATTTCTCCAAAAGAAATTATGTACGGTCAGGGTGCTGACCAGCATTGAATCAGAATCTATGCAAAAATACAGATACCCATAACTAAAAAACTAGATTGATGTAAAAATGTGCTTCATTAACTAGTAAGCGCATTTATCTATACAAAACATAAGGAGTAATTATTATTTGTTTTTAAGCAATAAAAAATTAAATTCCCATACACTGCTAAATCATATGATTATATGTTCTACAGAAATTGACTACTGTTTCAATGTTCTGTTTGGAAGAGAAGAAAGACATGTTTTTTAATGAACAACAAATTATTTCTATGGAAGAGACATGTATGTCTTAATCTTACCAAGTTGTAAATGTCTACTACCACTGAGAAATACTTAAATTCAAGTGCTCAACATTAACTTTTTGTAAGTAAAAATAAATCTGCTGTTACAAAATCCCTTTTAAGTTACTATAATTTCTTTCAATACGCATATGTTTTTAGCAGTGTTCATCAATGTTAAGTATAGTTTTATATTTTATATTTTGTGCTTAGTTATCAAATGCTATGGTTCGCCCCAATAAGCAAGATAAATACAACATAAACTGCTGTTTTAGCTTTACATCCAATGATTGTTTAATTTTAAGGCAAGTTCAGCACTCTTAAAACAATTACGAGTATGCTAGAAAAATCACTCATTGCTTGTGCTCCTTATTATTTTTATATTATTGCCAAACTCTTCTTGAGTACAAGTAACTTGTTGAGCTACTATGCTTGCTACTGGTAGGATGATAAGCTCAGATGATCAACAATGCGGGTGACCGTTGAAAACGAAATTTGCTTTAAGCTGTTGCAATGAAATATTCATGTTGGCAACTCAGAAATTACAATCTGCAGTTGACATAGTTTGACCTTTAGGTTCTGTTTGATGCTGTGACTGAAAAGATACAGATTACATGAGAGAAAAGTAGAAAAAAGTGAAAAATTATTCATAGCCCAGATCTATATAAATTTCTACTGCAAAAATATTAACATTACAGATCTTAAATAATACCTTGATGCACTGATAAAAAATCTGAAATATGTTCCTCCAACTATGACGGCGTAAAAACTTTCAATTCATCATAACTTTTCGAGAAGAAAAGCAATGCTCCAATTAACTTTGAGTTACTTCATGTTCACGAACTTCAATTGGTGGATGCGGGATGATAACCTGGTACATTTAACCTCATTTGACCAAGATAAAATATTTTATCTTTCGTTTGTTTGCCATTGCCCTGATGCATCTTAAAATAACAAGGCCTAACTAAGAAGTATAAGAAAAATTTTTCTCAATTTTTCGATTAGTAATACTGTTCAATAGAATATTTTTTTCATCCAAGATGGTATTTTACGAAAATGCATTTACTTGCAACAGAAGCCGAATGCATTAATGAGAATTTCTATATAAACTCTAAAACCAAATACATTTTCTTACATAACCGAAGAATAAATTTGAAGATAATATTTATTTTCTTAGACAGTTATGCAACCTTTCTACCACAACGAATCCAAAAAAAGATACAAGAAAAAAGACACAAGTACATATTTTGATTACCAGAGAAAACAATTGAAAATATTCTACAAAAAATTACTTCTGCTTTAATCTTAGTGCTTCAAATTCCTTTATCCATAGCTCCGATTCAAATACGTTCACTGCCCTGAGTTTCTTTTCGAGTACAGAACTTGGTAAATTTCTAAGCAGAAAATTTCTGAACCACACTCCGAGAGGACTTGCAAGTTGACCTGTAAAGAAACACATATATATGTAAATAATATTTTTTATCCATATTTGTATTACCCGTTTATACGAATGTTACCATAATTCAAAAGAGTTTAAAATACATATTATGTTCTAATTCAGTAGTACATGAATATTTAATATCAACGATGAAAATAATAGATAGACACGTATGAAACTGTTCATAAATACGTCGTGGTGAATGATTCCACTATTTTAAAATATACTAAAAAAGAAAAAGCTCAACAGACATAATCACTATTTCTCAACAAGAAATTAGGGCAGTTGGAAAAATAACATTTCTTTCCGAACATGACTAAAAAATGAGTATGACTCTCTATATAATTTTTTAGTTATATAGTTTTTACCAATTTTCATTTGCTTGAACGATTCTGCATAGATTTTCTTTGTATGGGATCGCCTTGCTCTCTCGTATCTGTAAATACGATAAAAAAAACTCATACGAATAAATATTTATGCATGCATACATTTTTTTTAATTCTTTGCATTACATGCTGAATAGTATCCTTTCCACTATGTACCAAGATATGTGTATAAGTTCCATATGAATACTTAATTGCAACTTAACTCGAAAATGACTCATTAAATTTCTGAAAGCAGACATTTTTTGCAGCTCTTCTAATGCTTCAAACACTACTTGAAGTTATATATGTCCCCAAAATGAACCAATAAGATTCAGCAGATGTTGAAAAAAGAGCATTTATTGAGAAAAAGAATAATTATAAGTTCAACTTGAGCTCAAATCCTCTCTCTAGTAGCATGGCACAAAGTCTTAACTGCCTTGTTAACAAAGGCTATTGCTACGAAAGATAATGAAGGGTCAAGTTCAGTTTTCAAAAAATTAGAATTTTAATTTTTTTAACAAAATATGAAGGAAAGAATGGGTCACATAAATGTTATTATAGAAAAGGAATCATTGTAGTAATAGGACAAATTTAATGCGCCTTTCTAACTGGTGCATTCAAACAAAGTGCTTGAAAAAACCTTTAATGGTATTCTGTCAAATGTCAACTCCTCTTTGACTTATATTCCTCAATGTTAGCATGCATTACTCTGTAAATTGGCAACATGTTAACACACATGTTAATTGTTAACTTACTGGTACATTGCTTCAACATAACCATCCGGTTCGTTCCAATAACGCCTTAACAATACTGCCAACACAAATGCATCTTCTATAGCCATACATGCGCCTTGCCCATTATTCGGGGTAACTGCATGACATGCATCTACAAAAGAGCAATATTTCTTTAAAAACGAATATTTGATACATATATCATACAGGTAATTTAGAATATAACAAATAATCTTTTATCGAATTTTTATCTGTAATAAATACGAAAAATTCACATTGTGCCCAAGTTCAGTTTCATATTTTCAAATATAATCAATTCAACGATTCAAAAATTTCATCATGTACACAAGGTTTGCATAATGCATAATATAAATGATTGAAAAAAATGTATGCGCATAAAACACTGCTGAAAAGAGCAATAGATGCATTACTTAGAGTCCTACAATAATAATATAATTGGCTTACTGACCACCAATGAGAACAACTCGTTTTGAACTCCACTTTGGTATTGGCGGTCTGTCTTGAATGCTGAAAAATCAATAATTCAATTTAAAATTTTTACTAACAATTATATATTCTATGAATTCAAACGTATTTCTCAATCGTAAATTAATAGTATTAGCTCGAAAAAATAAAAAAAGTATAAAATTTTCATCTATACGATAGAATAAATTAAAATTATTCTTTATGTCCATTAGGTTTTGCTCTCTTATTATGGAAGGACAAAAGATTGTGGGAGAATTAGTTGATATAGATATTTGTCAAGAAACGTTGAAATTCATGAAGAAATCAAATAGAACAAAAAATCGAGTGTAATGCAGAGTTGTCCCCATGAGAAAGCAACACAGATTCAGTAGCACTGATGTTATCGTGTCTAAACCAATCGAAAGTTATTTGAAAATTTGCATACTATCATTGGCAAATAATAAATTTTTGTGCTACATGAAATTTAAAATATTATGTAAGTAAATATTGTTCTAATTTTATGCATGTATTATATTTGCCCATTTCCGACTGTGAAAGGTCAGAAATTCCAAAAATTACACTATTCTATGAACATTCAAACCAGTGACGTTGAGGTTCCACAAAACTTGAATGCAGTAAAAGAATAATTATTTAAATCATATTAATTTTTCCAACTGATATTCTAATCATCAGAAAAAACAGGTAATTTTCTTGTACTTTTCAATTTTAAACGTAATTTTGAACTTTATGGCCTTGTCCTATTGTTTCGACATAAATTGTGAATTCATTTATATGTGGACAGCAAATTTGAATTTTAACTTATTGATAAAATACATACGCCTCATACCTGTGTTGATAAATGCCTTCAGGATTGAATTTAGCAAACGAAGCCAACGGTTCAGGCCAATGTTTATGGGGATCATTAGCTGGGCCATCTCTTCCAATCAACTAAAAGTTATATTCAAAGAGTTAACACCTTGATTCAATTCGTGAATCAAGATAAGCTATCTATCTGTAAACACATCGCATCGCACGTATGTATGTATGTGTTCTCACCTGTTTGACAAACCAATACCCTGTATCATGTGAAGAATCAATATACCCCCATGAATACCTCAGATTATTGCCGTACACGACGCTCATACTATAGAACCACGAAAAAGTAACCGAACCAAGTAAATCAAATTTTTTAGAAATCTTGACATTTCCTACTGTCATTTCTTCTTCTAATTCAACAAAATGCACAAACGTATATACTATAAAAAAGGCATATGCCAAACTGTTGCATTAAAAAATAGAGAGATGAGAAGAGAGACGCTATCTTGTACAAACAATCTCGACAGTTCGGCTCGTTATCCGCATAGAATATACCACTGGATATGAGCAAAATACGTAGAAAAAATACATCTATGACATGGCATGTCAAACTTATATCAAAAGGCGCAAAAATTTTGATTTCATAATTTATCCGAATATAGTGGAATTATGTAGAATAAGTATGTAGGTACGTATGACACTTTAAATATTCATGGAAACAGCATGTATTTATACTTTGGTGACTAAAATGAGCTAGAAGTAAAATATATGTAGTATTCCTCCATAAATAATTAAACGCTATTCAATGCTAATGCATGTTCATTACAACATTCTACGCGCGTAACAACTATCATTTAAATTCTTCAAAAAAGTTATCTAGAGAGTATACCAAATTCGGTTTAGAACGAATGTGTAATGTGCATTCATTACGATGCGCTAGTAATAGCATGATACAGAGTAAACCCTTGTAAAGTCATAAGAATTGAAATTACCTCTTTGGCTTCATTTTTTCATTTTCTTCAAATACTTTTTTCACTGCAATTCCATCACCATCCTTTAAATGAATTACACCTCTATTAGAACAAAAAAAAGTTGCCACAGATGTAAAAATGTGCCCACTATAGTATTTCAGTGTAATTTCAAGGGATACCTATTTATTTGAGCATACAATTCAAAGATATTCAAAGCTTCCAAGATGTAGGATCATCATTGAAACTTCAATATAACACATGCATGTTCTATTTGAAGTTAACTACTTTTCAATCCTATTTCTGCGTCAATTTCTCTTGCTGAGTCATACATTTTGACCCCAAGTGCGCTGAATTTGTTCAACTAATACCAAATTCCAAATTAAGTACCTAGCCAAATGACAGCTTACTTTATTGTGAAATTACAAACCTGTAGCAAATTTCTCCTCCCTGTCGAATTTCATCGTTTGTACGTCCGTGTATCACATACTTTCTACATACGCTACGTATGCCGTCTGCTCCAACAACTAATTTGCTTTCAATGCCATCTCCTTTCGATAAATATAGCTACATTATAAAAACAATAAACTTTAGGTATGGCAAATTCGCTTTTAACAAATATTGACTTACAGCAAATAATTCATTGATTTTATCATTACATCCAAGTTCAGCTTCAGATTTCGAATACGGCGAATTAATTCAAAACTCTATACTTTTTGAAGTAATTCATCCTCTATGACTCTACTAAGATAATTCTTCTTACAAAGTCTTTTCATTTTAAACTAAAAACTCGGTCCCGGTACTACGAATTTAGAGAAATGTTATACTTTTTCAGTTTCTCATATTAATTATGCAGTCTATAACGACAAATTTACAATTCAAATTGAAGAAGCGAAAGGTAGGAGGTACCTTTCGTAAAGTCAAACAGGAAAGAGGAAAAAACCCTAATAAATATGTAGCACTTTCCTCTTAAGTTACTGGTTTGGATTAATGCGATAAAAAAAGATGAATCTCTAACCAAAGTGGAAAAAACCAAAAAACAGACCTCAAAAAATTGTGTAGACAAAAATAAAGAAAAGAGGGTAAAAAATGGTCTTTTCATCACCTCCACTACATTTCAATACGATGTAACAGTAAAATATCCAATTTTTTGAAGCCATAAAAAACATGAGTTTGAATCGTTTTCAAAAAATCAATTGTAGATTTATTATTCTACTTTGAACTTACTGATCAGATTAGATAATAAAATATGAAAACAAAAAAATGCTGATAATAACTGTAGCAATATAAATAAAAAATAGAACTTGATAAGTAATGAAGCACATATAAAGAAACGAAATAACCAACCTTTGCCGAATTTACATCCTCTTCAACACTTGTTACTTTTCCCTGTTTGATGTGCAATAAAAAAATTTAAGCATAATATTTTTACCCATTTACACAGCTTTTATACATGCATATTATACACAGCTACATACATACATTTGGTACTATAATCAAATTGCATGTACATATATAAAATTAGAAAAAAATACATATAATTGGTCAGAGAAGCAAAAATATAGGCAGTTCCCTCAGCACATATACCTCTTCATCGCGATTCATTATACGAAAAGAAAAAATTATTAAGATGCTTTATGGCTTTCGTTTCAATTTATGTAGTGGTAATAAATTCATTTTTTGGGAAATACCTTAGCAAGACTCGAACTTGGGACCACAGCTTTCATAACAGCCATAAGTTTCTCTCGGCTAACCAAGCTAAACTTTTAATATACAACAGAACAATGCTTAAAGAGCTATATCAAAGCATATTAAAATTAATGAATTCAAAGAATACATAGCTTACTTTTCGGCTGGTACCACTGCATACTTGAGCCATATTAACCTTTTTTAAAACTTCTTCGCTTCCATTTTTGCAAATTCGAGTCATGTACACAGTGTCTAATGGATACAAATCATTTTTCCAGAAATCGGTCCCTAAAATTAAAAAATAAAAATATTCATGCAAAAAATGCAATTTTTGAAGTGCATTACTTAGTTTACTGATTCATATACTCATTTGTTCGAAATTTTTTACATGGAAGTCATAGTCAACAGTTAACGCCTATAGAGTATCAAAATCAAATAATTGAATCAAAATGTTAGAAATATATGTACGTATTGGAATGCATCTATATAGTAGAAAATAGAATGAAAACATTGAATATTTGCTATATAATACATTGTTACTATAAAACTCAAGTATATCAACTCGTAATAAGAAAGAGAGGGTAGATGATAAAAATTGGCCAAACTCGGAAAAATGAAGCTTGCGGCTCATGGGATGCTGATAATATAACCTCATAAATTTCCTTCATTCTGAAAGTTTCAACAGAAGCAGCGAGGGAGGTGTGACAAAGAAGCTTGAACAACGTAAAGTCTGATGCGGCAACAGAGCTACGACTACAATAAAAAAATCACGTACGCAGTAACCTTCGGATAAAGCTCATTTTAACTTATAGCGAATAAACGAAAGTCCTGTAGTCCAAGATCAGCTTCAGAGTTTCAGATATAACAAATTAGTATGGTAATCTTGATAAATTTATTATATTCTAAGTTTACAGTATCTAGGTATCTTACCTTTGCCAACACCAATTGCTTCCAACATACAAGCTGCACTGGGCCACAGAGCCAAATCTGCCCCCTTTTCGCCAGCCTCACCATCATATTTTTCATAAACAATAGAGCGAATACCTAGACAATTTAAAGCGGCTGACATGGTGAGGCCTCCGATTCCTGCCCCAACAATTAGAATAGGATTCGAGTCACTCGCATTCGAATTATGAGTCAAATTATGCTGTTAAGATTGTAAAAGGATAGAATCAAAAGCAGCAATGCATATGTAAGTTATTTGTTGAACTTCAACTTAAGATTATTTCAGAACAATATTTTTAAAAAGTCACTTTGGCAATAATTCAATAATGGCTATTATACTAGCTTCAGTATTGACAATCACAAAAAGTGCATAACATTGGTGATAGTAATGCCGTTGGCAGGACTAAGATTTAAAAATACATAAATAAATGAGCGAAAAATAGTGGTTTAATAAAAAAAGCAATATTCCCAGCCAATCGTCAATATTTGCATTAACACCTGACACAGTTGTCACGTGGCACACTCATAGAACGCCAAATACAAAAAGAACCTTTTATAGTTAAAATTAACTAAAAAGAACATCATTGACACATTTCTATTAAAAATATTGAAATACTTGAGTTTTTACATAGCGAGACAATTCAAATATCTGGTGAAATTGCAAATAGAGACGATAAACAATTTTAAAAAGTTAGTAACCTTTCAGAAATCATTTTGAAATTTGTCCTTAGACGATGATTAACTCATTATGAGCTGGAAAGTTTTCAAAACTCGTACATGCCTTTTCTAATCCTCTTTCGTTAGTAACCAGTTCAATGTTCTTAATATCCTCCTTATTTAGTGGTCTGCTCTACATGTACACCAAATCTCAAGGTAACTGCCATCAAAATTAGTAAAATTCCTTAAAACTGCTACTTTATTAAACGAGCACGTTGCAAGCTAGATACAGTACTTTTCGACGTAAAAATTTGCTTTTAATAAATTTTTTGCTCTATCCGGAGTTTGCTGGATTTTAACTTTTAATTACCTTCGGCTTGTTGCGCTTCGGCGCAAAAAGAATAAGGAAAGGTAAGACAGGTACACATCGTAGAGCCATTGACCCAGTCGCTCCTTTTGAAAATAATTCCCTAACCTATCCAAACCGAGAGAAAGAAATAAAGCAATATGATATTTTGCTATGGCAGTAGAAACAAAAAAATAAATATAAGTATGCAAACATATGCTTTAGTATAATTCCGTGTGCAGCATAGATACAAGTACTATGTATATATATCTACATACCAGAGAATCGAAAAACACTCCAAGAACGACCATTGGTGCATGTTTCAGACATCTCAGAACAATGCCATCAAGCCGGTAAGGAAGAGGCTATAAAGAAAAATTACAACAAAAATATATTGCGCGTAATTAAAACAAGTAACATGCCTTTATACGAGAATTTCCTTTTTTGAAAAACAAATATAATAAGAACAAAAAATTAAAAGATCAAATAAATTAAGGTAATAAAAAACTGACAATAAATTATGCATGAAGTAATCCTTTGAAAAAGTAAAAAAATCAGCAATTTTATTCGTAGATTCAAAACCACGGCTACAGAATAATTTCGAAACGTTTTATGTAACATTTAATGCTATCCTGATGCCGAAAACGTACCTTCAATAAGGATAGAGCAATGCCAACACCAGTAGGCACTGAAACTAGTATTGAAGCTAATGTGGTTGCCTAAAAAAAATAAAAAAAAAGTACATCTATATCTCTCCTAACTAAAGTTACAGGGGGAAATTTACATTAACAAATATTGTCATGTATGTTTTTTGCCGTTACCTTCACTGCTGCAGATAAAATTTTAAAGAAATATATTTTTGAATCGATAAGTGAGCAACTAAATTGAGCAATTCGGAGTAAAATGGGGGCCAAATCATATATAGACTTGAGCCGTGTATCTGTTTGATATGTCAATGTAAAATATTATTGTGCATATCCACCAAACAAGTTGAACACCAGCAATGTAAAATTTAGCTATAATTTTTTGCCATAAAAAAATAGCACCGTAAATACATGACATAAATTATGCTGCAAAACGATAATGTAACGAACCGATTGGTTTTTTAAATTTAAAACATTCTCCCAAGAAATTCATAAAAACATGTGCATAACATTAGTGAAATAACTTAAGCCGGATACCTCATGTCTCTGGACACCTTATTAGACTAGACAAGATAGCGACTTTTATTTTTTTGTCCCTTGCATGGCTGGAAACCTCACTAAGTTGGATACTTCATTGTCAAGTTCTCTGGTATCCAACTTAATGAGGTTTCACTCTATGTGCATATATACATCTACAGTATTTTCAACAAATTAGCATTAAACAACTTTTCAACTTAAAAAATCAACGACGGAAAATCTCAATTCAGCTCCAGATTTTCTGATGCATCTAACTTTGGATATAGCAAACTAATTTTGTGGTCTCAAAAAAATTATTGCATCCAACGTTTACCATGTATAAGATTTGGTAGGTCTGATATTTTGCTACAGGGTTAAGGGAATGCTCAATTCGGATTGGTTAGTAATAAATATATATATATATATATATTTTAGTGTGTAATCGACAGCACTGTAATAGAGTTGAGAACATGAGAAGAGCAGCTCAATGTAGAAAAGGATGAAAAAAAAGGGATATTATTTATAATAGTTTATACCTACTTCAACAAAAAAAGATATATATATATATATGTATTTATAAGCATTATAAAACTCTCTGGAAGACTAGATATTCTTCCTAGTGTACAATACAGTTACTAATATAATATGCAGTCGACTAGTTTTATCTGCATACTATCCAACAGAGCATATACATCCATTTGGAATCAACTCTACCTTGCAATGTCCAATAATGTAGAGCCATACAGCACAAAAATATCCAATGAATATGAACAGAGAAGCTAATTTTGCACTGACATCTTCACCTAGCTTAACTGGCAAGGTATTCTGCATCAATATTTTATTGAAACATTCTATTTCAACGCATAAAAATTAAAAAAAACAGTGGTTTGTATTGAAATAGCACAATTTTTAGTGTAATTATTCTCGAAAGAAAAATTTCTTAAATCATTTTAAAATGCTGATATGAAAAAAACACGAAGAATTCACTAATATAGTACATTGAGTAAAGGCTTTAAAACTTTAAATGAATCTTGGACAATTTTATACAAAAAAATAGTGACCAACTTGTACGTATGAAAGTCGAGTCTTATGAAGTTGAAGTTTGATGTCATATATGAAACTAGTGCGATATCTAACAAAAATTAAGGTGAACTTCAGATGTAACAAATCTTTTCAGCCTGCCAATAACTTCATCGCTTATAAACTTGTTGTATTAAAAAAACTAAAATGAAATTTGACATGCTATTTCCTTTTCACTTCTTTGCAATAAGTGAATATTTTTAAAAAGCAAATTCTTTATATCTGAAGTTTACTTAATTTCAAAAATTCATAATTTATCTTAAATATGAAATCAACATCATATAATATGCATACACATGCATATACCTTGCCACTCTGCCAATCTGGTCTCCTATCTTCCATATTCAACACCAAAAAAAGCGCAAATTTTAAAAACCAGGCTGGAATAATCAACGGCGCTAAATTTTTCATGGCTACGTACGGATTCAAATACTGTCCGACATTTTCGCTATCGAGCAGTAGGGCGGAAAACCAAGGCAATAAAACGTTCATCACTATTGCAGCCCCTAAATTAGACAGCAAAATTAGAAAAAACAGCATATTTACAAAAAAAATGGTTTATTTTGCCTTGAGCATGTATTATAGTATAAGTATGTTTTTTTCGCTATATTACAACTTATAATAAGAAGTACTCTCGTAAAAAAACGTTCAGTATGAAAACATTTGATGATTGGTAACTTTCGACTCAAATATAAATATTGATTGAGCATCATAGAATTCCCAATTATACAGAGATATAAGTTAATGTCGTGCATGTTGCCCATGAAATGTGGGTATGCATACATACGTACATATAAAAACACTAATATTTTATATAGAAACATCAAAACACCCTCCTACTAAGCATATACATTGCATGATTATTATATACAAATAGTAAATAAATACACTGTTACATACATTCACACATTATATATATGTAAAACCTGCTTCTCCTAAGCCGCAATGATTCAATTTGAAAGGAGGACTGCAATATTGATGTGCAATACATAGCATTGCTATCCCGAGCACCAGAATTCCAGTATTATGCGGCCCCATAAGCGTATCCCCCTTGCTGGTCCTCATCAAAAGTAAAAAAAGGCATGCGAAAGATGACATGGCTGATACGTAAGCACACAGTAGACACGTTTTCATGTTCACAAGTCCTCCCACTAAAACTAAAAAATTATCCGAAAAACGTGAAAATTCCACAGACCGAATCGTCAAAGATAGCACTATCCATTCATTATACTAATATATTCTAGTTGATATAGAGTATACAAAGCCTTTTAAAATCATAGCTATTGGAAATTGTTCTTATAATATTTTCCGGGGTAATTTCAACTTGAAGTTGAACATTACAATATTCCCAATAATATTACGCTCTCTTGTCTGTGAGCTTTCCGACTTTGAGATTTTATTCATGTATATAATTTATTTTAAATTTTTATATTATTCCCAACTTATAGAGTGTTATTCGGTAAATTTTGAATTTTGTTGTCATAACCGTACCAGCTCTGAAAAACTAATGGAGCTTTTATAATTTGCTGTTTTTACAGAGACTGAATTCTGTGTTATATTCAGAACAAGTATACGATATGAGATTTCACCCTTCCAGCTAGATTTCTTTAACAATATTACCTTAACGTAGAATTTACATGCAAAAATTTAATAATCCCAACTGATTTCATGTTGAACTAAAACACAAAATATGGGCATAACATATTCCCATTTAAAACTTAAGAAGCGATAATTTCATTTATTTATATGACTTCTAACTCATTCATCTTAGTTTTGTATGTTCCAATCTACAGATGTATACGTCGATCAAAGTCAATCTACATAGGATTGGCTTAGTCTGGGGTAAATGGGCAAATCCGGAATAGGGACCCCAGTAGGTTGAATTCAGTGTAATAGCATATTTAAGAAGCCTTAACATAAATATAATAGCATTATAATTGTTTTCCGAATCAGCATTACTCAGAAGTAACTGAGTCCCCCCCCCCTCCCCTGGACATTGCCTCAAACAACTGATATTGAACAAAAACAAAAGTCCCAAGAAGAAATTTTTGAAAAAGTTATTTTGAAATTTTTCTGGATTACGTGCAATACATACTAACCCTCAGAAGTATTTATTGCAATTAATTAGAAAAAATAGCATTAATATATTAATTGTATTTGTGCAATATAAACACAATCATCGCTTCTGACGGTTTGAAGTATATCGTAAATAAATCCATTTCAGAAATAAAAAATTAATCGCTCGTGACTTTTCATGCCAATCCAGTACCTTTTCATGCGACCTCTTGACAGGTACCTCTTTATATCAAGTAATATATGCAACAGAACATACATTTAAAAAAAATTTGCCGATGCATACCTTTTGAACCACCAGTTAGCGGTGTTGAATGAACGTTAAGTGCATCACTATCAAAGTCATAGTACTCCCCAGTATAGTGCGCCACAAGTTGACAGAACAGTACAAAAAAGTAACCAACTGTAAATGTCCATCCGTTAAAATTCATCCCTAGATTGAAAGGACATTTTAAAATTAATTTCTTTCGAATGAGGGAATGAATATACAGAATGCCTCATTTCGGATTCATATATATTTTTACTTGAAAAAATTGTACAAAATAGCATAATTAACTTTTTTTTAGTGATAGAAAACTCATACAATATTATCAAAATGAATATCTATTGAATATTCATATCACTGTTTTCACTGAAATGCATTTATCGGAAAAAAATCAATACACCTTTAAGGCTAAATTGAATAAATGGCAACTATTTATTTTAATTTAAGAAAAAATGAAAATATATGCATTTCAATTATTTTTTTCCTAGGCCTGAGCTGATAAGAACGCTACCTAGAAAAATGGGAGGATGAATGCATAATTTTAATTCTACTTTGTTAGATTTTGAATGCTTTTTATTCATTTAATTAATCTAAATTTCGAATGATCACTCTACTCTCATATGAAACTTAAACATCAACTGCACAAACTGTTTGAAAACCATATTCGTCAGATAAAGTAAAAATTGGAAATAACCTTCATGTAGCTGCAACGCAAACGTAGCTCCAGCAGCGTAAGTGACTGCACTAAACACCGTCATCTTGAAACGTCCAAGAGCGAGAATCGAATTGAACATGCTCGAACTCATCGTTTTAAATAATGTGAACGACTTTAATATCTATAGATATGAATAGAACGTTAAGTCCAGAATTAATGCAATACACAAGGCATAAATCAACTTAAAAAATGGAAATTATAGTAGTAGGTTCTAATTCGAGGTTTAAATATTAGGTTTTAATATCAGGATTTAATTATTCTTACTAGGTTTTATTATCGGTTTGTATTGGAAGTCCTCTTGACTTTCTCCAATAAATTCTGCATAAATATATTTTACTTGCCAACACCAGCAGAATTTTCTATTTCCGTACCAAGTCGAGGCCAAATTTCAATCTAGTAGAGACTAAAATTGGATTTTTCTCTTAAAGAAAAAAATACTCGATCCCTTCAATTGGACATTCAGATTAAAGCAAACATCTTGATGAATTTTTTTTGGTTGGCACCTATTGTGGCAACTAATGCCGACTCTTTCAAATAGTAATTTTGTAACTGTTGGCAAACTATGGCAAGCACTTTGAAGACTGGTTTATATGAAGTCAAACTTGAACTGCTTCAAAGTTTTCTCTGTGGATGCAGTTGTAGACAAAGATGAAAGAATTGTTAGGAATTAACTCCCTTAGGGGTTAATTTTATTTTTATAGCTGCAGCAAGTTTTCATTGAAGTATTTATGACGTTCCAAATAAATTGGCTACACAGGTGCCAGTAAGGTTAAATATTTTGTTGTGTTGATAAAGTTAGCACACTTTTATCAACACAATTCGTATATAGTAAATATACACATTTCTATCACAATTTCTTGTGCTTTGTTGTGTTTCACATTTCTAACAAGAATAGATTTAGATTAGTAGATGACTGCATAAGTATCATAAAAAGGAGTGAAACTAGATATTAAAGTGTATTGATATTTCAACTACTATGAAAACCTTTTTCCTAGTTAAATATTTTTATCTGTTTCCAGATTATATCATTTTTTTGCACTATTTAAGCTATCTTGTGTACCAGGTCATGCGTCTACATTTCTATCAGAGCATTCATCATGATCTTTGTTCTGTACTCAGTTGCACATAAAAGCTCAAAATGCAACAACAGACACTTGAGCTAAACAATCACCCAAACTGAGATACATGCTAATAAATCAAAAACTTGAATGTTAATTTATTTAAGTTTGATTTAAAACAATATCAAGCCAGAAATGACTTAAGCCTGTTCTTTATATAAATTTTTTTAGGAATTCAAATGAGAAGGGAATTTACTTAAGAATTTTTGACATATTATAAAAGTAATGCAGAAATCTGTGCAATAAATTACTAGTTGTTCACAAGAAAGAACCTTGATCAAATTAGAATGGATTTCATCTATTACATTCTATATAGATATTGCCATATATCTTCCCATCCTTTTTGTTTGGTATTTTACTCATTACTCATAAGCATACTGTTTTAGGAAAATATGATATTGTAGCAGCAGATATGTATATTTGTTAATGAACACTATCTTGGCAATCCATTAAAAAGTAACAAGCAATGCTATAATTGTAGTACAAATACATCACCTGAAAAATGTTCTGCCAGCAAGGTTTGTAAGTTAATGATCCAACCCTGCTCCTAACAATTAAGATATCTAAAAAGATCAGAATTGTTCACTTGGCTTGCATACCTAGGTGAAAATATGAATGTTGTCATGAAGGTAAGAAGCAATTATAAAAAAATTCAGCATAAAATTGAAGATAACCCTCATATGAACCTTATCAGATGATACGTTGTAGCATAATTAAGTAACAATAAAGTGAACTTTACTGAATGATATTTGAGGCAATAAATAAAACCAAGTAAACTGCCTTGAAAAGTTGGATGATTTCATAGTGAGCAAGAGAATGTGAAACAAATCAATTTAAACTGAAAGTTTAAGTGCAAAACTGCTGCATACTTTCTGTTTATGCAGCACTTTTTAATGCATATATGTAGCATACTAACTTTTGTTTATCTTTAAACAGTAAGGGACAAGTTTTGTACTTTGGTGTTCATTTTTGATGTAGTAAACCACCTGTAAAAGGACTGATTTTGTTCAACTAAAACTTTATCTTGGACCAAGTTTTGATCTGCGCAGAAAGTCAAATCATATGCATTGAAGCAACAATCTGTTTTGCTTCCTAGTTTTGGTAAGTATGTAGAAGTACAATGATCAACCTGAAGTATTACTTGCCATATTGCAACCTTTTCAATAATGACAGGAATTTCAATTAAGGCACAAATATAAAGCTCTTAATGCAAGGCAAGGGATTATTTTTGCAGGAAATTCTGGAGGTGATTGGCATTGGCATTATGCTACATTCTTCAAAACTTCTAGCCCTTCTCAACTGTAGAACCTAGTCACATGGGACAAAGAAGTGGTAAATAAGCTAAATGAAACTTAATACAGTAGAGCAGCTTCATAGCATATATACTCATTCAAAAAAGTAAAAATTGCATATTCGTTTGCTAGCCTCTATATTTTAATGATTTTCCATGGTTGCACATCCTATTTTACTTTACAACTGTCAAACACAATGCTCATAGTGAATATTGTAAAGCGCAGGCCAAAGAAACATGGTTCTCTTAGCATGATGTTTTTTTGCGGAAACCAAAGATGCAGGTAAAATCAATTTTATACCACAAACCTGGAATGATATTTTAGATTAGATTTTGATAACTGGACAATGATATAAATTGTAAATACCTCTTGAAAATATTGATAAAGAAACTACCGGAACATTAAAAAAAGAGCTATAATGGCTAAAATTGAGGCCATGTATGCACAGGAATAATGTGAAAATTATAGCATCAATATTAGTTTGCTGTGAATATTGGATGAGCCTTACAAAGAAATTGACTAAAAATGTGGGAAAGAACACAAAAAGTGCCTCCAAAATCTTGGCATCCACATTATTAATCCTAGTTCCATTGCAGTATTTGCTGAAATTTTTTTACCTCTGTGTCAGGATCTAATATGTTTTCGCCATGTAGTTTTATTTATCTACAATTCTTTCAGGGATTTGTAATTATATCGATCTAATTCGGTTTGTACGTGCAAGCTTAGGTTGAAAATGTTGACGAGATTCACTCTTGTCAACACATGAATTAAGATTAATGAAATAGTATTGAACGTGTAATATCTCTGTGTTATACTGTTCTGGTTTTCTGGTTTACACTTGATACAATTCATTAGTCTTGACACTCAGTGGGTATGTTATCACTCTAATATACAAGAGTTTGATTAAAGGAGTGCAAATAAAAGTTCTCAAGCAATTTATACTATTATATTATACATGTGCCATATAAAATGGTTCCTACTGTGTTAATTGTATTCCTAAAAAGCAGTCTTCTTTCCTTTTAACATGTACGTACAATTTAAACTGATCATGTGCAATACTTGTGACAACATTGAATTGCATTGTTTTTTTGAATATTTTAGTAAAATTTCATTTTTACTCTTTAATATAGCTTTAGAGATTGGAATTAATAACAAATTATACAATCTGCATCAACTTGGATGATTGCAAATGCATAATACATTGAATACATAATCAAAATAAAAAATGTTTGAAAATGTAACAAATAAATGAAAACACTGCAGTTCTTGAATGATCTTTCTTCGAAGTTTGCATGGCCTTTGTTTGGAATTTTGTAGTCCGTCTAATTGCCCAAAAACCATTATTGCTGCTCTAAAGATTAAAAAGGAGTTTCTGTAATATTTTAGCAGCAACACATCTATAGTACTTGAAGCAGTCAGCAATGTTATACCACAAAAAAAAATTCTTCTGAGAAAGTTTTTGCCAAGTTTAATTGATCTATCAGCCAGAAAAATAAAGTTAGGGCTATTTTTAGCAAAGTCTGATATTAAAGATCTATATTAATAGAGCATAATTCTTTTGGTTGTTTATAGTTGAAGGCCATAACATAAATGTATGATTAACTAAAGTTCAAAGAAACAGTGATGCAGATCAATTCTTTTCCAGTATAATCAAAAATGTCAATTGGTTAACTGAAAAAAACTAGTATCATCACACAGAAAGTAGTTTTTTGGGTATTGAAAGTCTGCATTATTCTTTTTCAACTGCCATCTTTGACTCTGCTTATACGTTAGATAATTTTTTCTGACAACTTTTGAGATGTTTTACATAGAAATACTTTGGAGATATATTTTGACTAGAAATACATGGCAGCCTTAAATAAATTGTGTCAAAATCTGTCCTTTTGTTTTGTTTCTTTCAGTTCCAAAGATAGACTTCTGTTTTGAATTATAATTATTTTTATTGATAAATAGTACATTTTTTCTTGTTCACTTAATGGCTTGTTTAATAATGCTCGATTTGGAATATTTTCTTGTTGTATCTCATATTTGTTGTATTTTCAAACCTTGCAAATGTCTAATGTATCAGCACTCATGTAAGGCATTTTTTGAGTGGATTTTAAGCAATTTACGTATTTTTTTACGATGCTTCCTTACTTCTCCATCTAGACTGAGCTCACAAAAAAATGTATAATCCAAAACGTATCACATATTAAACCTTATCACATAAATCTATCTACTATACAACACTATTTATTTGAAAAAATTTTATGCTTGAACACTGTTTTTACAAAGTTAGACTATTAAATGTAAACATTACAACATTAGAGCAGCTATTGCAGACTGTAAATTTTTCTGCTGTCGTTGAAATCTACTTTGTATATATATAACAATTTAATAATTTTATGGTAAACAAAAAATTAACGTCTATCTACACTGATTTTTAACTGCACTGTTGCAGCGAAGCCAATTTGGATTTAATTTTACAAAGTGCATTCCAAAGAAGTTCGGTCCACAGTAATACAGGCTATTTTGAAAAATGTATTGAAAAAGCCGTAAAAGTGTAGTTGTATCATTTTTTACAATTTAGTTAGGTATTTTCCAACCTAAATTTCACTCCTCAATTTGCTTACTTTCTAGTTCCTAATTTCTCCATTATATCATTGCCACAGCTTTCCGCCAAAAGTCTGAGTATTTTCAAACAGTATAGGTAAAATCTGCATGCAGACTGATTAGTGCCATTTCCATTAGTGCATGGTCATTTCAAAGGCAACATCATAATAGCTTGGGTAATAAGTACTTTATGAAAAAAAGTATATTTTTATGTAAAGTAAATTATTTTGTTACAGAGCTCTGCACGTTTTTTGGCGTTCTCTCGCCAATTCAAAATTACTCTGGTCCATGCCTTTTCTTATCTGCTGCATGAAAAAGAAAGCACATCTGAGTTTAGATGAAGATGATTGCCAAGTCGATTTCAGAGCTCATAAACAAAAACAATTTATCATCCAACCATATAAATATTGAAAATACGTTTATAGATTGCATTCGCATAAGATAAATCAGTGAAAAAGGATTCTTATCAAAACGATCCATTTCAATTTGATTCCAAAGACTTCGAAGGGAATTGAACTGCTGCCCAACTAAGCCGATTGTTTAATTCACTTGTACGATTTTTTTTGGCATATATAATTTTTGAAGGCATTTCTGATCAAAATTTTTGAAGTGTTAAAAATCCGTATTTGGATATTATATTTCATGCAAGGATGAATTAAAGTAGATATCGAAAAATTTGATTACCTTCGGTAACGAGACTTCTAAATCTGGTTTGATACCAGTTCCCTAAAATATGAACATGCACACAAAAAGTAAATTTTAAAATATGATTTATCATGGACAAAAGGGCATATAGTGATAAAATAATTAATCTTAAATGATCTAAAAAATACATTTATGCATTAGCAATATATGTATGCATGTATACATTTGAAATTTCACCTGTATATTTGTTCCGTTCGGTGTTTCATATCTAGCCACTGTAACAATCAATCCACTGCCATCTGACTTCATAAGGTAATATAAAATTTAAAAGATTAACAAAATTGGTCTTTTAAAAGTCAAAAATAAATTCAAGCATATATTTTTCACATGAAATTTCCGTAAACATTATCTATATGAAAAGAAACATTTCCTTTAAAAAGTAAATGCATTAATTAATGTACGATCAAAATTACACTTATATTTGCGGATATATAGCAGATACGACCAATTTTTGTCCTTTTCAATGTATTCATGACATTACCCCTAGCATTTAAATTGACTAGTAAATGCTCTAATACTTATGATTACTAGTTCATACTCTATGTACTATCTTGAGTGAAAAGCAAAAAGTAAACAATCGTACCAGTCCATAAACAGCCTGTATAAGCCCCTTCCCAAACGACCTCGATCCCATGATTATAGCTCTGCAATCATCGTGTAAAGCTCCAGCCAAAACTTCTGAGGCGCTGCATTTACACAAATACATACATTCTAAAATGATTTAGCCTACAGTAAATACTAAAATTAGTGCTTGAAGCTAAAAATTCAGAAAGAGGGCTCTTACTGATACAGATCTCACTGAACTGTACTTCCTATGATGATGAGTTCTAGAGCGAAATTCCTGTCACATCCTGTTTTGCTTGCGCCAGTTGCTTTGTCTGAATCTCTGCGTTCATATGATACTTGTACCTTAGCACTATAACTTAGCCATAAAAACAGCCTTATACCATACAGTTAAGCGTCACATCAAAAAGTAGTGTCATTGCTACCTAACTTCAAATTTTTCAGACTAGTCAAATTTTAAGGTGCAGTACATTGTTAGGCTTACCATTCATCATCGGTTTGGGAGAAGCTATCACTTATGACACTCTAATGCGATATTAGCAAAAAAATGATGGACGGGGATTTATGTAATTTGAGGAAGATGCAATGCACTGCGAGATGAAGTCAACGGTAAGCTATTCAAGAGGTGAAGCATTTATATCATAAAATAGGAAGTCTGAATTACCCAGGAAACTAAGCTTCGTAGGGCGCACGAGGCAATAAAAAAAGCACTAAATTTAAATATTTAACATTCAATTCTTTTGCAGGAGGAACCCCCCTGATAGGGACTCATGTAAGTGAATTTAAAGTCTAATGTCAATATTTAGGGAGATAATTCAACATCTTTACTGCTGTTTCAATTTATTAAGCTGAAGCAAGCAAATGATAGCATGCGTAGAGGCATCGTCATTTCATTCGAACACGACCTACTTGGGACCCTATTCGAGTGTACAACATAAATCCAGAATTACCCAACTAGCACCCACTACTATTTAGCTGTCAAATATAGCAATTTTACGTGTACATTTTTTCTCGTCTATATCTATAAACTTGAATGATGTGCAAATTAAAAATACTTTTTTTCGAAAGTAGCTACAGAGGAGAAATGTGAAAATGAAGTCTCATAAGCTTGCATTGAAATTTCAGATGATGAAAAAATTCTAGCCAATCGGAAGTGAAGTGCCCAAACATATTTTTTGCTGTAAAAATTTAGAAATAAAAACGAATCTATTTGAAGTTACACACACCTGGCAGAATATTTATCCATCCATATAATTAGAGGATAATCTTTAGAAATAGAATCAGATTTTGTACTAAATTTAACTCGATTCCCATCTCCATCAACCTGTACGTACAATCAAAAAATTTGTATTCAATTACCACATACATATGAAATTTTTTAAGCATATAATATATATATATATATATGTGTGTGGATAGTACTTTTTTTCATCCACATATATATCATTTTTGCAAAGAATTTCGATGTTGACTATCCGTAAATGAATAAATACATGCATGCATGTATACAAGCTGTAAGTTGATTATGCATACATACATACCATATTAGTTATGAGTTGATTATCCATAAAGAGTCCAGCAACGCTTAGAGCAGATTGAAATGCACCCCCGCCATTACCACGCAAATCCTAAAAAATTACAAAATAATAACTAATTTAACTCTTCAGAGTGTTATGGGTCGCTGTGTCCTGAGGTACAGATATTTTAACCATTTGCTCCAAATACATTCTACTTGGAATATAAAAAAAATTTCCATATTCTAACCAATTTTTTAGAAATAAAAGGTAGACAATTTTAATTTCAAATATTATAAATATTTAAGTAACTTACCAATATAAACTCATCAGCTCCTTGTTCTTCGAGAGTTAGCAATGCCTAGATAAAAATGAACATAACCTTATGAATAAGTAATCAGGACATGAAATATATTATTTTTTGAGTTGATGGCAGAGAAAACTCTGAAAACTAGTTAAAATTTTATTGTCTGTGCACATAAATAGATGTATACATCACTATTTAGGTATGTATGTAAGTGAGTATGAAAATCATTACCTCTTTGACTTTATCTGTTACAATCGCATTGAATTCTTTAACTCGAATATAACCCACCTAAGATATTCAGTCAAAAAGTATATATGCAAATATATTAAAAGTTATGCAGGCTCTAAAAAACTTGCTTTACACAAAGTAATCAATTTTAAGCAACAAAATTTAAATTACAATATGATTAAATCAAGTCACTAATAAGTAAAAATAGAAAACTTAACAAATATACCATATTAATATGTCTGACAATAAATCAGATATCCCGAATAAGAATCTGGTCTCGAATTACATGATGTATAATCTTTGAAATCGTAAAAATTGCAAAGCACTATAAAACCTGTTCACAGGGGAAATTTTTTTAACATAACTGTATTCAATTCCTTAGGAGAAAGTAATAACAAGCAGTCGTCCAGGAATTTCAAATAAAAAAATAACCTTTTCACTGGAACATTAAAGAACTTTCTTTCACTATAAAAGAATAAAGTGGTTTTTTCACGCAGTTCAAAATCCACGTTTGTGGAACATTCCTTCGAACATTTAAACAATTCCTTTGTACATAATTCCGAGGAACACCTCTACACGCATGCAAATATCTTGAAAGGTCCCATTGTCCAACCACAAAAAGTTACATTTGAATTAAAAAAATGAATTTATTTGTTCATGCTTCCAAACAATAATTTTGAATATGCTCAAAGAGCATTCCTTTGAAGCACAAAGACATGCATAGGTTCCCTTGCTCAAGTAGAAAAATCGATTGATTTTAGGACCTAGTACTTACTTTGTGTCCAGAATTTTGAGAATCGATACTATACTCCACAGGATTTTTCACTTTTTCAAACTTACGTTCTAGAACTACCTCTCGCTGAGAACCTGGCCAGTTACATTCAATTCAATAAACAACTTTAGAAAAATGCATTGCATAATGCCACCATTATATAATATGTGCACATGCATAAATATATTGTGTAAGTTGCAATTGAGAAATTGAAAATATGTCTAGAATGTAATGCAGCCACTACAATGACAAAGTTCAAAGAAAACTATAGCACATTTCCTCATCAGTATGTTGCTGCCAGCAAATCAGTATGCGTATGCGTTATCAACATCTATATATAATTTTTTAAAAATACTTTGATTTTACATATATGCATTTGACATATCAATACTAAAACAAAAATGGTAATTACGTGCCAATGTATGCATCAGACCAACCTTCAATTGATTTTGAAACAGTAAAGGTAATTGTCGGCTCTTCGTATTTTGCAAGAAAATCAATTACATCAAAGGAGCTCATCTGTTGAAGAATAGAACATGAATCTTTGAAAAAAATTCGTTCGCGCATGAGAATAATCGAAAGTTTCAATATGAGTTATAAACATAGATCAAAAACATAGTGGGAGACGAAGTTGCGTTATATGGTAATTAATTTAATAAAAAAACTTTTATTCCTTCATTTCCATAGAAAGAAATTATTCTTTTCTAAAAATAAGCTAAAATCCACGTAAGCCATGCATGTTGCAGATGAACTTCCTAATGATGATATCTAAAATTGCAACATTCTTACCTGCAATAAAAATAATAGTCCACATTAGCCGTGACATTCATATTTAAAAATTTGGCCAAATAATAAACTAGCGCTTCGCAATGTTTTAATCCCACGACATGATAGACCAATTGAAATAAAAATAACAATTTTTCAATTCACCTTATTGGTTGATACTCCGTTAATTGCGGTGATTAAATCTCCTTTATCAATGCCTTGTTTCTCCGCTGAAGAATTAGGCATTGGAGGAGCTGCAACAGCTAAAATTCCATCCTTTTGAAAAAACAAAATTTACATTTCATTAGTGTTTTTCTAATAAATCAACCAATGACATTATTTAAACATAATAAATGCCATAATTCATACCAATAAGATTGTTGAATAGATGTAGAAAGAAAATAATTCTTCAATATAAGTATATTATGAGTTCAACTAAGCTGAATGCCAACTTAATGAGACTGCTAATTAGTATAAAAAATCACAAAAAAACATCATTTTGAACAATTATTTATAGAATTTTAGGGTAAAAATACACTCCACTAATTTATCTTAATTTAGGGCACAGAGTATTGAAAATAAATCTTGTAAAATATTTTACATCAGATTTTTGTAAATTCACACGCTAGTCTGTAAATGAAAATGAAATCGAACAGAAAGAGGATATTGTAAACTTTAGATATAACAAATTTGCTTTAACAGATTCATTTATAATGAATAAACAAAAAATTAACATCATGCCACGTTCAGCTTCAGATTTCTGGATATATCAATCACTTTGATTGTCCCTACAGATTCGATAGATCTCAAGTTTTCCATTGTTAGGCAAAGTAATTATTCTTTCTTATTCTCTTCAAGACTATCTGCCTATCACCATGAAATTTTAAAAACAGATATTTCCATCGAATACATGTATTAACATCCCAAGTTGTTGCACGTTACGATAAATATATGAGATAGACTACCTAGTAAACTGGAATCGTTTCTGATGCTGGTATACTAGAAGATCCTTCTTTCATACTAGGTGGAATACTGTTTTGGTGATGCAGATAAATATTTCGTTCAGTACGTGCATATTTATGCATATTTTTACGCATGTATCTACCTTATTTGGAGATAGCATCACTCCAACTCCAACCATATCAAATTTACTCAAGCTCTCGTACATTTTTGGGCTTACTGGTCGAGTATATTTATCTCCCAGTAAGCTAAGCATCTGAAATCGATTTGAAAGAGCTATAAACGAACAAAGGTTTGCGGTACTGAAATAATGAAACAAGACCCAAAATCAATAGTAATATAATAGACTGACATTGAAAATAGTACTATATATCTGAAATTATTACAAATACGATTAATTCAAGTTATTGAATATCGACAGTGGTACCATGTTTTATGTTAAATTCCAAATTTATTGTACTATACTAAATACTGCAAATAGACCTGGAAATTTCAAAGTATTACAGTTACTATTTAAAATAGCAATTGAATACTACAAATTTTAACATGCAATAAAAGAATTGAAATTACAATGGACAATAATCTTTACTGACTAGATGAAGAATAATAATTATCTATATTACAACAAATCCTTTGTAATGTAAAACGCTTAAACATATATCTTCAAAGGTATCATACATTGCATTTTTCTATAGTACTACAAAACATATTACAATTTACATATAGTTTGTGATGCTGTAGTAATAGCACCCTTTTCATTAAAAAGCTATATCATCACCCTATAAGATATTGAAACGACTATTTCCATAAAAGTATAAATACATTACTGTCTAGTACAATTTAGAACGTATTAATAATACTATCTTTTCTAGTACTTTTAATTAGACATTACCATTTTTGGTAATACTACACATATATTGCCATTCAATACTTTTTGAAAATAGTACTATACAACATATAATAGGATTTAAAGAAAGAATACCTCTTTAATTGCATCTGTTTCGCTTATTTGCCCTGCATCTATTTTTAAAATATATTTTTCACGAACATTCGACCAATCCTTCCCGTTATGTGAGCGATCAAGATAGAACCTACACAATATATGTAAAAATCATCACTTTTATAAAACAATAAAAACGTACATTTCAGATACAACAAATTTCCTTGTAAAGAATATTCACTTACAATGAATTAATGTAGAAGCCATGTTGAGCCAACTTCAGCTTCATATTTTTGGGCATATATATATATGTACATAATGAATTGATTTGATGGTCCCGATGGATTTGATATGTCTGAATATTTCTTTATTTTGAATTTCAAGATGTGCACCATCTGGAGGAATTACCAAAGTAGCGGAAGAAGACATGTAGTTTCAATGGCTCTTATGGCACAAAAACTCTATAAAAGCATCTTACTTTAGAATAAAATTGAAAAATAAATAAAAATGAGGTCAAAAAAATCTTTAAAGTAATTATTTGCAAAAAATGTATTCTAAAATTCTTAATAAATAGCTGTGATATGTGCACACAGAAAAAAAATGATGTTCAGTCATTTAACTAAAATTAGTGGCAATAAGAATTTTAGGACAAGGGTAATTTTTCAATTTTGATTGAAAATTATAAGATTAATTGATAAATAAAGCTGAGGTAACAGTGAGAAAGGGATATGTTTCAAGCACTGAACGAATGTGCGATAGAAATATAAAATAATTTTAAAACATACTCAATAATAATTCAGTTGTATCCAAAATTCAATGATGTTTTTGTCCGTAATTGCTTAAAAATATTTAATCTCTTAAAATTTAATTCTATTTTGGTATACATAATTACATGGATATCAATACGAAACAATACTAGTGAAAAAAAATTTGATGGCAATGATAAAAGTAGATAATTAGAAAAGGAAGAAAAACTCATTAAATTAACTGTAGTAAAATAATTTGGAAATTTGTTTCTTGCTGAGAAATAAATAGTGATAATTGAAAACTAAAATCTTCTGTGTTTTTAAAAATTGGGATTTATGAATTAAAAACGCTTAGTATATAAATTACGATTGCACAACTTTCGAACAACATAATACTTTCAGCGAAATAGTTACGTATGGCAAAAATACTGTTATTTGAAAAAATCAAATAGAAATGCGGAAAAGCACATCAAATTCATGCCATTTAATATAAAGATTGAATTTTTACCTACTTATCGGTATAGGCCCATGCTTCTTCGAAAGGACGGGATGATGACTCGACCGCGGATATAGTGGCAGAGGCGGCAGGAGTTGCGGCAAATGGTATGAAAGGAGTGCCTGAAAATATTTGAAAGGCAGCAATGGTGCTAGCAATCAATGAATTACGGCAGCCATTGAAATTGGAGTTCATCATGATTGTGTTCGAGTATACATATTTCGTATGCACTTTCCGAAACTGTATGAGCGGCGACGAACAACATGAAATAAATGCATCGACAGGTAACAGAAGCAAGAGTGTCAGTGATGCAATAGTCACGCAAGGTGCCATATCTACAATTCTGTTAATTTTTTTTGTGAGATGACAATTGATATGACATAAGAAGGGCTGTTTATATTCAGATTCGTGCAAAATAGGAGATTTTAAAAAAAATTTCATTATTCTAGGACAAAACAAACTAAATTAGGATTGCAGTAAAACTTCTTAAAATTGGACACCTCGCAACTCCGAACACTAAATTAGGCTGCAATAAAAAGCTGACAAGACAATTAGCAGTTTATGAATTCAGTTTACCTCTGATAGAATATCATGTTGCTATATTAGACACTGGGCAATAAATTTGTGATCAGAAATAATGTTCATCAGGAAATGTTTTATTGAGCAGAGAGATTCATTTACTGTTTTTATTCATCTACCAAAATTACCATGCATGTATGAATGGCTAGAATATAACGGAAGAGAATTGAATTGTATAGAATAAATCCAATAGTTACTATTTTTTGAGTCTGGAAACATTTCTAAGCATGTTTCTTTTTAACTTTCTTAAAAATTGCTTTTGCCATTTTATACCTGGACACCTCCTGAAATTGGATATTTGAACTCATGAAAATTACTTTTTGCAGTATAGTTTTCTGCTACTTCAATATTTACTGCATTATTAATAACAACAGTATCCAACTTGGAATATTTTGTTTTCAGAATTTAAGGCATTTGATGCTAAAAGTATTAAGAATAGTCATTTTTAAGTTGCTTTTTGATATTTTCATGAAAAACGTAATGTAACTTATAGAAATGATTTCATAACAATATGCCAATGTAAATGAGATTGATGATGTCACAAGCATCATATATTCCATGTATATCTGGAGCAAGTGTTCTTTAAATGCTGTTGTCAACTCAAAAAGACTGGAATGTATTTTGATTTTTCTACTCTTAGCATACTTTATTGTAAATGGAAATGAGGAAAAACAAACAAATAACAAGCAAATACTTATATAAATGTAAATATACTATGGGTGAGCTAATGAGTGATGATTAGGTAGGGCAGCACTCCTTCAATAGGAAAAGTATGCTTCCCTATCAATACTTTGGCAAAGTAGCAAGTACCGATTGAAAGAGGAAGAAGAGTGAGAGATTGTAAAGGTTTCATAATGGAAAACATCAAGCTTTTTCAGCCAGATAGCCAACTATAGAGATATTGCCAGCAGTTTAGTGAAGATTAGCAGATATCAAAATCAGACTTTATGAAAGTTGTGCAGAATTGTGCCAAAACCATGAAGTATATCTTTGTATATCATAAGATATAGGAGTATTTTCAGATATATTTTGACATTTATATGTTGAGCTTAAATCCAGCAGCTCATTACATACCTATCCAGTGCCAGAAGTTGAATACTTGAAGTTTAAACCCTATTTCACTTTATACTCTCATTACAACCCATACTTTTCATTACTTAATTACTTGATATTCAAAAATATACAACACAGTTTTAACAACTTTCAGTTACTTTTGATTACCAACTTAATTAGTTTCTTTGTTCTATATAATTTTGGACAAACATTTTAGGTAGACCTTTTTCCTAAACTTAGAAAAACTATGAACACAAAGTTTCTGTATTCTGGATCAATGTCTATTTGTGATATCAATTCAATTGTTTGAAATCAAGGAGAAATGAAGAAAACTTTTAACCAACCAGATGATGAACCAAAATTTTTATGCAAATGAGACTCAAAGAATTCATGTTGATTTGTCAAAATTTGTACTCAAGCTAAATCTATTCATTTACATTTAACAAATTAAATTAAAGAGAGATTTGGAACTCAAAATAAAATATAAAAGATAAATTATTGTACAGTTATGTCAGGATTGTGTCAACTTACAAAACTATACCAGAAAACAATAAAAAACTGACAAGAAACACATATCATTAAATATTTTTTCTGCCACTGAAGCAGAAACATGACACAACATTAACTGCACAAATTAAGCCAAACTATGTATTTCATATGAACTACTCTACTATATAATACATTGTACCAATTACCAATATTACTACAAACTATTTAATTAAACATTTTTCCTAATCTTAAAACAGCTTAAAACCGCTGCTTGGTTTGAACTTGCATGACTATATCAGCTAAGGTCCTGATGGTTTGTGAGTTTGATCATATTGCTGCTGAAATATTACTGGTTAATTTCCAAAGTAACATGACTGTAACTGAATTTGTTACTGGATATGTATAATCTCAATGATTCTGATACTGGAAAGAATACTGACATTCCGCACTGGCAATTTTATTGCACACACTACTGGATAATTGCATTTTTCATCACCAGAGTTGGCTTTGTTATAGTTTCAAGTGTCAGGATTTCTATGTATCACTGCTCTAATTCCCCACTACAGATTGTGACCCGTGACCCATTGTATCCGTCCATATCTTTCTTGAATCACAATATACTTCATTTCTATTTTCAATCCGTCTACCCGTGATTCTGCAGGATCCGTCCTATAAACCCAACAGTTCATTCCATGAAGTTTCTTTACTGATATTTCCGATCTATTCGCAATTGCAGTATTTTTAAATCACTAACTGAAATTGGGATTTCTTTTGGTTTCCCGTAAACTTCTTTGCAATTTCAAAGAGGCTCTTTGGAATTCTTCAAACTCTTGTGCGTTTTGCTTCCTTGAAATCACTTCTCGACTTTTCTACTTCTCCCAGCAGAAGTACGCTAATCCTAGTGGCACGCTCCAATAGCGTGTGATAAGTAATAGTCCACATAATATAAATTCTTTGTCTTTTCTTTCTTTTTTTGTTTTGTTCCCTTGCGCTGTGAATGCGATCACAGCGCGTTGTATAAAATAATCTTTTCTTCTTTTTTCTAACATCAAGATGTGATAAATGAGTGAATGTTGTCCAGACAAGCAATATTTGCTGCCACTTATTTGTACAATGCTGTGTCAGGATCTAATATGTTCTGCTGTGTGATTCATTCATGCGTTGCAGTGCTATGTAAAATTCTTTCAGGGAGTTGTATTTGTAGTTGATCTAACTTATCTTGAATGCGCGTAGAATAACTTGTAAGGTGTTAACAAGATTCACTCTTGTCAACATATGCAATAAGACTAATGATATAGTGTTATACCTGCAATATTCAGTGCTTCTTGCATTATTTATGATTTTTTGGATTATACGTAAATGTAATTTGTTGGTCTTAACATGTTGCAAAATCATAGGGGCCTGCATTCATTGGCGATGGAAAAATATTATATTCTGGCCCATTTATAAAATGCAATATGAGTTAGTATACTTTAAGCTATATAACAAATAGTTGACAATATTAGTCAAAAATCTTTCATTGCACATTTGTTACAAATGCACAAGCAAGACACAAAATTACAACAGCAGGGGGGTATATTGTATGCAAGCACAATTGTATTGCTAGAAGTGAACATACTTCACTGTAACACATAAATCACAATTCTAGCCCATTACCACAGCCCAATATATTTAACATTGACTTGTTGCAAACGTCTTGTAGATTTCTGCAGCAATAAAATAAAAGTAACCCTTGAAGGAGTTCATTCCTAACAGTACTTTGGCTTATCCAAAATTTTCATTTAAGAACGAGTACAACTACAATGTATAAATTCTTTGGACAAAAACTATGTGCCATTCGTTTGATCATTAATTCTGGTTATACTGCTCTGTGGTGAACCATTAATTATGTTTCCCATATTACTGTGTAAAAATTCATAATGCAACATGTTTTTGCAGATGATTCACAAAGTATTGCAACAAGTATATTGTGAAATACATTTTGTGTTTGCTTCAAAGTATCTTAGTTGAAAAAAGTACTATTTAATTCAGAAGTGCAAGTATTTTTCTCCAACATAGATTTTAATGTTATAAAATATGTTTTTATAAAACATGTATAATTGATTTTATAGATCATTTTTGGCAGGCTCCTGGATGCAGAACATTAAGAATTTTGCAGGAAAATTCTCTTGCACTAACAGAAGATGGCAATTCATTAGCAGATAAAAATATTTTACTGTATAGCATAATTAAATGCACAGAGGTTTATAATCTTTAAGATAATGCTGGTCATTCATTTTTTAACGTGCTAGGTTGGACTTCTCATTTTTATGTGCTCAACTGTCCAACTCTATGATGCATCCATTTATACAAAGGACAAGTACAATAAAAAAAGGTTTTATGTCCAGCATGCTGTCGCGACATAAGGCAAGACAGGTAAGCAATTCTAGAGAGATACTTCAAGTATGTATTTGTATTTTGACCTCCATTGTAAGAAGTGACTACACTTCTCCAATGCAACATTACTTAATTTAGAATACTATATGACTAGACACTTTAAAAAATGTTCTTAAAAAGAATACCCCTAGCTTTAAGAAGATAAGGATGTAACCCATAATACTGGTTAAATTGTGATACCTACCAATGTGTCCAACATGAAAAGTTTTATATTATAGCTATTGAGTTACTAGTAGAGTTGCATATAGTCCAGCATATTGCCATTATATTAATACGTAAGTGCATAAAAAGTTTCTGTAAGGATACTCATAATAAAGCAAATAATTGTGTTTTTTTCTTTTCATAGTGTTTCAGCATCTCCTTTACGATTTAATAAAGTTTTCATAAGAATTCAAATCTTTCTCTTTATAATAAAAAGCCTATATTAATGAAAGGCTTTGTTCACATGCACTAGCTGATTTGTATTGAACTACAATAATCAGAAAAAAATGGAAAAAATAAATGATGATGAAAATAATTAGTCATTATGGACCAAAAAAACTTAAAAGCGCTCAGCATCATTTAACCAAATTTTGATGTCACGAGGAATATGCCAACGTTCCATACGCTTAACTTCATTACAAGAATAGATCCAGAGGAGACAATTCACTTAACCTTGCTGCCAAACTGACTGCCGCCACACTGTAAAACTTGGCACAGAGCTTTCTGTCTTCCCGTAGTCTTGCCATTATCTACGAAATAAGAACAAATCCATGCATGAATAATCTCAATAATAATAGTGATGACCAACTGTACGTGCACTTGAAAAATTTCATATTAAGTGTACATGAAGAACTTGTAAGTTGGACATTTTGTATCTCTAAACACCTCAAGAGGCTGAACTGCTGACAAATAACAAGGTAAAGGTTACTTTGCTTTTGTTCTGTGTATGTATGAATACCTCCTAGAGTTGAACAGATGAGCACTTGATAAATGAAGTGTCCAACTTGGGGGGGTTTCACTTTACGTACAATGTACAATCTAAATTTTTATTGGAGTATCCCAAAAAATTAAATTTTGGAAATATAAATATAATTTTCAGAAAAATATGTATTTCAGTACAAATGGTATACAAATACTTGTTGTACAGTGGCGATACTATGCAAGCTAAAAGAGGTAAAGTAATTTTAATTAAAAGTGTGATTTTAGTTTCTATTCAACTACATTACATGCCGATTTTCGCAAAATATTAATGTAAAGCCTAGCATTATATTTGAGGTAATTACCTGTTCTTTTGTGCACGAGCGAACGACACATTTTTCACTATCCACCACTATTGAGCTATACGCTGGTGCTCCTGTCAGAAAACTGTCAAATCCGAATATCTGACCACTATGAATCTCTTGGAATACCTATAGCAGAGCAAGAACAAATTGAGAGCAGTACAAGACATCGCAATGCCTAGCTATACTTTTTTAATGCATACATACATACGCAAACATTGAAAATATACATGTATACATGCTTGTGAAGTTTACTTACCACTCTATCCATTGCACGACCGGATTCCAAAGCATTTTCTGCGTGTTCCTGAACTCTCTGAACACGAACAATTCCTGTACACAACTAACAAACAACACGAAATATCCAAGTTTTAGAAATTATCAATGAATACATTCAAACATGAAAGCTATGATATATATATATATATATATACATAAATATACTTTAGAACCCCTCAAAATCAATAGTCGAAGACCAAGATTTTTCAGCATTATATTGGAGAAGTTTTTACTTAGTGGACTAAAAGAGTCTCCTTAAGGGAGTAATGACAGGAGGTTCTAGTTGGGAAAAGTTGTAAAATAACAGAGGATTAAAATTAGAGGACTCTTGAAAAAAAGTACACATACATATGTTTGCGTGATATTTACATACAAATTTAAATTCTACAATGTAAAAACATTTAAATTATAAAAAAATTAATTATATAAACGTACATTGAGATGTGTACTGCGATACATAATTTTTTAGTATTTACTAAATTTTTAAATTGATTGATGCATTAAAGAACGTACCAAGAAAAGATTATCATTGAAATTGTGCTCGCCGATAACAACTTGATTTCGGTTTAGCCCAATTGGAACGCTGCCAGCGAATAATTGCTTCTTTTCTCGTTCCGTCATGTCTGCCATCAAACCCTCAATTGATTGCTGGGTGAGCCTTTCCGCTTGATTTAGGTACCCAAGACTTAGTCTAGTCATTTTACGTCGTAATAACTTTCTCATCTGAATTATGTTTGTATGTACGAATGTACGTAAAATATCATCAAATTTTAAATAAACTATAAAATTAACCAAGAGAAGATAGAATGCACAAATCTATCGTCATGTACTGATGACAAAAAAACACATCAATAAATACATACATGTGACACTATTTGAAGTATAGTTTAAATATGAAGCTAAAATTAGACTGCAGAAACATATGCATATATATGTGTAAGCATGTACCTCTTTACTAGTGACCTCATTCTCACTTCGCCATTTACTTACAATTGTTTGATGGAAATTGTCTCTTTCCTACGTACAATAAAATGGATATTTTGCATATTTACATAACATGCATCGCAGTCACCAAGTTTCACTGAAAAGTACAGCAATTCATCAACATATTCACTTATATATGCATTTTCATAAAAACAATGGTTGCAAAAAAATGGAAAATAAACAAAAAATTCGAATAAATTCAATATATATATATAGATACTATATATATTTATGATATTACCTCAATCGTTTTTGGTTCAAACATTTTGCGATCCAGCTACATACATAAGAATAAAATAGGATATGATTGCTTATTATTTTTCAATTTTTCAAAAATTTGAAAAATTTAATAAAACAAACAGAAAAACATCTAATGAAGACAAAGCAGTGTTTCAATTAGATTCATAAAATATAATTCATGTTTATGTTTTAAGAATACGAAAAAAATCATCCTATTAATATGGAAGATAACTGTATAGAGCTCTTATGCATAAAAATGCATTCATTTATGAATCATATTTTATAGTTTTCATGAAGGAACAATAAAATTTTAATTATGGCAGCTATATAAATATTATCATTGTTATATTTTTTGCAGATTAAAAAAGAACTAATATATATATATATGCAACTTAGCGCATATCTTTCAATGAATATTGACAAAAAAAGCCATACAAAATCAAGCGTGATTATTGCTGTGCTTAGCCTATTTTTTCCTCATGATATATAAAGACAGATATAAAAATAACGAATAACTATCTCAGCAAGATTCGAATAATATATAAATATATATATATATATATTTTGTGGTATTGTAAATTGAATTTCTAGAGGAGCTGAATGAAACAATCTTGAAATTACCATTTATCATCATAATTAAACGAAAAAAGATTTTGTTCATCTTGATTTCACACACACTGATGTCATTACCATGCATTAGAGTGCAGAATTACAAATATACTTAAATTAAGGAGAAAAATGAACCCGAATGCTAGCTTTAGAACACAATTGAAGACATAGCGGAAACGATTTCAAAAATTCATGTAGACAAATAACTTACCTTGATATCAGTGAACAGTACCCCCTTTTTCCCTTCAAATTTAATAGAAATAACCTCGTCATGTCGGATAACATCCATAACCTACAAAAAATCAACAAAAGTTTTATTTAGCATATACATACATAAACATACAAATCAATGTAATACATAAATATGTATAGAACAAAATACAGAATATTAAAAATTTTCAATACCCAAAAACTATATCTTTTACAAAATATAATAAAACGATATTTCAATAAACATTATGAATTGACTTAACTAACAAGTGTACATGTCAGCATATAAATATATAGTTAAATTTCAAATATTTTTATGAATTTCAATTGATGAAATATTTGGATGAAATTTGAATGGATAATATCCCTCATATGGTAGAGTATACGTGTATATTACCATAAAAGATTCCATTCTACAAAATTCAATGAAGCTTGATATCATTACTAGCTCTAATTTTAGGGCTGTATTATAGGTACAACTTTAAAAAAACTACTTTTGCAAAGCACTTCCAGATGAAGGTAATGTTATTGGATATTACTCCTTACATAAGAGTACAAGCATTTAAAAAATTCTGAACCAGAAATAAGCGAAAAGTCAGTAACTCAAAACAGCCGTGGGTACTGACGATCAACCCTAAACTTAAAATAAAATCCGTAGAATATTTTTCCCAAAATTAAGACTATCGCTATGTTTTAATTTTACATGTAGTTCTACAATATACATAAAAGGAACTTCATTCTAACCGGCCGGTTTATCTCCATATGAGCCGCATCAATGAATTTTTTCCCGGAAAATGCAAAGTAATGGTTGGTCACGTAAAAGGTTCCGGGTGCCTTTATGACTCGTTTTTGGGGATCCGTTTGGTCTCGAAAGGTGTAATGCCCTTTATGCTCGTACAGGATATCCTCAGCAGCTGAAAGGTTGAATAAATTCCTTATGGCTGATGTGTTTTGCATATTACTACTATTCACAGTGTTCTTGGTAAAAGCCATCTCTTCTTCCTACGAATAGGTAAAAAATGGACGCAAAAATGGTATATCAAAGATGAGAAATTCTTAAAACTAGAAAAATAGATAAAAAACTTTATAAATGTAAGAAAATGCTAAAAAAGGCAACCAAATCTCCAAATAGTTGAGAAAATTTTTATGACGTATAAGGTAAAAACAATCAGTCTTAGAACAATCATTTTGGCTTTTTTGAACGGATGCATTTGATTAGCGATTCTCCATTTCAAAAAATACATTTATGCATGATCCTCAACAAACTGTAGTTTTTTCGTAGCACAAGCAAAACAGAAAAAATCGATTTTTGATTAAGCATATCATTAGTCTGAAATATTTAACAGCTTTAAATTAGGACATTTATTTCACAAATCAGGGGTGAACTAGTAAATGTCTAAATCGTGTAGTTAAGAAGATAAAAATCTAAAATTAGAGAAAAAGTATCAACCTAGAATAGAGTTAAAATAAAAAACTATTAAATCATGAATATATTGATTACCGCTTGTCTACGTTGTGCTAACTGAGCTTCCTCTGCCCTTGCCACTTCCAATCGTTTTTCTCGAACCTATGAAAATGAAAAAAATGAATGCATACTCCACCGTATCCAAGTATCAATATTTATGAATCAATGTACATTTATTGGTGTATGTGCATCGGTACGTATATATGAATGTGTGTATTTACCTTACGCATAAACATGGCATCTTCAGCAGCTTCTGTACGTTCACCAAGAATAACTGCTAGGTACTTATAAAAAGCAGAAGTTACATCCTACAAGGTAAAATAGTAAAATATAACCATTAAAATATGAACAATCCCGATGCCTCTCGTTACCTGCTCAAACCGACTAGAAATACATTTGAAAAAGTGCTCTTTACGAAAACTATTCTAAAGGCAACACTTGAATTATAGTATCACTTTCGTATTTGGTTATTACAGACATAAAAGGACAGAAAAAAAATTATTTCACTTTTAAAACTAGAAAAAATATATTCAGTACTTTTTTTTGAAATTGTAATCCCTGAGAATAGGATAATCGATCAGCATCATCAAAAAAAGTATTATGACCCAATAAAGTTCTCATATCGACAACACCTAGTGTACTCTGTTTTAAGATCTAGAATGAATATATTTGCTCAAGAAAAAAAGAAATATTACAGACCCCATCGACAAAGTCTATCGAAAAATTTGCATACATAATTTTGTTCAAGTCTTTGTAACTAAATGGCGAAATTCAACTAAGGAATAGTTTATTTCATTGAATTCTTGCTAGAAAACATAAAATCAACAAATTTTAAAAAGTGCAATCGCTCCAAATGCTATACTACTTTTTCTTTCTTTGAATTCTCCTTCATAGTTTTGTATAATACAGTAAAAATTTGATGATCATTGACCATGTTGGCAATCAACCCCAGAGTCTTCAGTTACATACAAGAAATTTGGATATTGTAAGGAATAAGTCATTTCAAATATTTCCTAATTGGTCGATACAAATCTAAATATCGGAAATTGACTTTTGAGGTTGAAAGTAAAGACTTGCCTGAGTAATGCATAAACATATATATTTATATGAGACCTAGAAAGCTGGACATTAAAATTCTTCTGTTAAAGCAATGACGTGATTATTCAAAATACTTGTTTTACCTTTTTTGGTTTTAAAACTTCGCGCTTTGTAAAATCTGCATCAATAGAAAATACGACAGTGATTGGATCCCGCGCTACAAAAGTCAGACCAGATTTTGGTATCTAAAAATATAAAAATTAGTGATATATTCTGATTTTAGAAATAGCTAAAAAATTGTCGTCCCGTAAACATAAAAACAAGTAGTATTGGTAATGTAACAAGAGAGAAGGGAGAGATAATCCATGTAAACCGACCAAACACGGTTAAAAAAGTAAAGACTCCAATTTGTGGAGTGCTGATGGTGTGGCGGCGTGTAATCGCTTTATTTAATCAATTATGCTCGAAGAAACTTCAATCCTTTGTTGTTTCTGTGTCTTATCGATATAAAGATATATATTTCTTTTGAAATAAATAAACCCAGATAAACATATCAAGTTGAAAACTTTTATCAAGTCGTCATGATATTCAAATATACGTAATATTAAAGAACAGGAACAATTTGAAAACGTAATTTACTAAGTTTCAAAGTATGCTAGATCATATATGGTACAAATATATATGTATAGGTAGATGGATAAATACATAGAGACTTATACACATGCCTTACCTGATCTCCTCTACTTAGAAGAAATGGTACAACGCCGAATATATCATCTTTTCTTAATGTTCCTAGAAGAACAGAATCAGGCCCTTCAATTGCTCTCTGGGCAGAGCTATACATGCTGCTACTAATTACACTAAGAAAAGATAACAAGAAAAGTGGCATAGATATTACTTGCAGTTAAATGTGCCAGAATCAATGTGTTGAAAAAAGGAAAATTTATGATGGACCAGATTCTGTACAGTTTTAAAATAAAAAAAACGTATAAATGCCAGTATCTATGCCTATATTTAACGTAGATTTATGCCAATATGTATGGATACATTAGTATCCATGTTTCTATCAGCATATACTCAGTATGTATCATTAAATGTATATATATATAAAGAGCGCAAGCTGTCAAGGCCAAACTGTAAATTGACAAGTAATTTATTTGCATTCTTGAATTTTAATGCAAAGACTTGCTGCTATAAGTAAGTATTTACACTTTCATCGCTAAGCAAACCTTCCTCCTTGTTCATGAGATTTTTCTCCAAAAAACAGTAACTACAATGAGTATCAGTATAAATGCATCGAAATGTACCAGTACGAATGTATGTATGTACCAGTATGTATGTATGAACGCACCTGCTAACTTCACTGGAATAATCAGATTCCTGCACTTTGCCATGACCTTCCTCCTCTTCTTCAGAGCTTTCATCACTATCCTTAGACTCAGAAAATGGCTGTAAAGGACCCTTCAAAGAATAGAAAAGACATCAGAACCTTTTAAAATATGAATCATAACCTATTCCCGAATAAAAATTATTCATTTGGTATACAGTGAGTTTTAGACTTAAATATATTCAATTCCTAATGTATAGGAATATATACATATATATATAAATATCATTGCATGGAAAATATAGCAGGGCTGTCGAGGTATTACTAGCCATGTCTAGTTGTGTTTATTTATATTAATACCGAATAGTAGAGTATGCTGTCTAGCATCTTGGTCATTATTTGATTATACAGTTACTGAACAAGTTTATAGAACAATTCTATGTTGATGCATAATTGCGTTATTCAATCATCTACAATGGTATCACACTGCCTTTCCTATCTTCACTCTATGCTGTCTATTGATCTCAGTGTTCTATCATTGCTAGTATATTTCTCCAAAAGGGTAAGTGACCAGTGCAATGCTGGGTAATTAACCAATTCACAAAGCTAAACCAAGCAACCTCAGTACAGCATTACATATATAAAACCTCAGATATGCATTCAGTAATTTTCATTTATAAATATAAACAAAAAAGTAAGCTGTGTACATGTTCAGCTTCAAATGCTTGGCTTGTACAAATTTTGGGTATAACGAATTATTCGTTTGGTGGTCCCGACAACTTTGTTATACTTTAAGTTTTACTGTAAATATAAATATGTATGCATATATACATATTGTAACTCATAGAGAGATACAAAGCGAGAGAAAAAGACTTATATACCAATATTTGCCTACAATATAATAACAAAATTTTGTATACATTGGTATATAATTGCAAACTGATCTTATCCAAACCAATCAAGCCTAAAAATGACGCAAGTCAATTATTTTTTCCAAATTTCATGCGTTCTATTGGTTTATTAGAAATTAAAAAAAAACTTTCTAGATTTCAAATACATCTTTTAAATGCAAGAACATACACAATGTTCATGCAATAGACATTTTCAATTTCCCAATAGACATCACTATTAATAGTACATAGAAATGTCATACTGTAAGCTAATAAAAAACACTGTATAAATAAACTTTAGCTATAGCGAATCTGACAGAAACATAAATTAATTTACTATATCCAAAATTCTTTATATTTAGCATGATATGACTATTTTGCTTATTCGTTACAGCTGAAATTTGCTATATACAAAGTTTACTGGACCTGCTTTTTGTAGTTATCTTGCATTGGATCTTCATATTCAATTTCAGAATGCCCCATGATAGAACTTTTTCTTTCTCTTTCTTCTTGGAGCAATCTACGATTTCGAGCTTCAGAATAACGTTCCCAAGTTTTTGCTTCTAATTGTGCAGGGTCCTGTGTTGAGATATAAAATTCGATAGTGAAAATGCGATGAAAGAAAAGTAATACAAGAAAAAAAGAATAAGATAGAGAATTTTTAGACTCAATTGATTTTCTAACAAGTGGAAATATAGTCAAACAGAATGCCTCTGAACTGCATTTGGGGGAAGATAGACACAAGATTTGTACATTCTCTCCATGTAGTAGTACGATATGAGGATAAAACTTGAAGTAGCTTATCACAGGTTTTGGAAATGGATCATGTTAACAGATCAATTCAGCTTCTATTCAAAATGTATTATTGAATTTGTAACGTGAAGTAGTCAAATATAGTTACTGTATTGTAGTCTTACCCATGACAACTTAATGAAAAATTGCGAGAAAATTTCTCAAAACCCTTGATTTTATTTTAAAAAGTGAAAAAAAAAACATTTCAACTCCCACACGCTGACAGTTCTATTGGACTTGCTTTTAAAATATTTTTTAGTTCCTCCAAAAAGTTCTCCGAATTTCATAAACCAATCAATTATCATTGGAACTTTTCATTAAAAAATTTTGCAGCTTGATTACAGTCTATCTACCATTTTTTTAGATTGATGTGTTTTTTGCATAAATATTTGTTAAAATTTTTATTCGTGGCTTTCTAATAGAATTCTGGCAATAATTAAAATCAAATGAAAAGGCTAATATAATAAACAAATAACTTGGCATTGCTATGAAACTGTATGGGATAAAATCTAATAAAAATAAGCAAAAACTATTGTATACACTACAGTTTGTTGACAACTTAGATACTTGCATCACAAATTGAGTTATAGAATATTTATTGATCATTTATTTTCAAGCTAGCAGTAAAAAATATAAAATTTCTATTATTTTATATTATTTGAAAGAGTTTTCAAATTGAAATATTGGAAAAACATTCAATTTTTTTCGTAATGCTTGTTATTTGACTTTTTACATCAGTAAAGGTATAGTCTGACAATGAACTGATGATCAAGTTGAAAGCATTGCAATAAATAAAACAAAATCATCAGATAAAGAAAGATATAAAAAAGTTTGACCAAAGAAGGTTATAATCATGCACATGGAGGTAGACATTGAATATTGTTTTAGAACTTTTTCTCAATGCATATTCAAATAACTGCTAATAAATTTTGATTACGTGTTATACTGGACGGCATCAATACAAACAAAATTGAAATTTCACCGTAGCTTGAAAAATTTAAGCAAGTAGGAATTTTCATGACTAAATTTCAACTTTTTAACAGTTTCATGATCTAGTTATATATATATACATACATGTATATTATTCATAAACAAAGAGCTAAACAAATTTTTCTAAAAGTTACGAATTGAATTAATAATATTTCAACAATTACATAAGACTTTAAAGTAGTAAACATCGCAGTAATTGTCATCGATACTTTAAGAATTAGAAAGTAAATATATAAATTAATAAAAAAGATTATATCTTGCATTATGAAAAAAATTCTATAAAATTCTGGTGTTCATGCATTTTTAGATTAGTCACTTTTTGTAAATTTTTACATTTTGAAGCAAATTTCATAAAACGCCCACTGTACATGAATTTTTTGGGAAAATTATTTCACATTAATTCTAGACAATTTTTTTCAATAATTTTTAAATTAGAATTTCATACATCCACGTACATGCTTATAATTTGAATTGCTGCCTCCATATATAGAATCCACCTCTAAAGCCGATGCCAAGGTTCTTTCATCCAATTCCCAATGTAAGTCAGCAATCTCAGACACTTCAATCCTCCCTTGTGCCAAGTGATATAACTTATTAAAGTCATCACCAGTACTCAACAGAGCTTCTCCTGCTTCTAAAATATGAATCTTGAAAAACGAAAAAAAAGAATAAAGATTTTGCTTAAGGTTCTTATTGAGGATTCTTTTGGAATAGAAAAAACTCAGAAGAAAGAGAAAGTGAGAGAGTAATATTAACTGTGAAAAATACAGTATTCTACTTTAACTGAAGATAGCTTCAGAACAATATCCTAAGAACAATCTCTATGGCTGTACTTCAGTAAAGGCTGCTATACAATAAATCTATACTTAACTAGTCAGTATCAATTTGAAAATTGTAAGGAATTATTGAATGGCTAGTGCTACTTCTGACAAATGTTAGCGATTGCACTAGCCATTCATATTATTATTAGTAGTAATACTAGTTCATATTGATACTGAGTAGTCTACTATAAATTATACTAATCTTTGTTGAAGTAAAGCTATGAAAATTGTTCTTAGAATAATATTTATTAGAATTTTAAGTTGAAGTTTGATATTACGTATTAAAAATTATATGCTTTCTATCCTTGAGATTCATTATACAATAAACTTAAGAAAGAATGTGTTTAAAACTGTCATAGTATAAGTGATGGAGCTACAGTCTTGGTTGGCATGATAGACCAGCACTAGCAAGAAAAGAATTGCTCAATATAAAAGGATTCATTAAGAATAATATTTTATCTATGAAAAAATCTTTCTATCTACGTCAATACGGATATTATTATACAATTATTATAGAACATTTTAGAATACTATCTATTCTATTGAGTACAAAAAAAGTAGTTGCTAGTATAACATGTAAAGCAATACTGAGCATTACTAGTTGGGTAATCCTGGGTACATGTGGAATACCCAAATTCAGTTATACTAAGAAATTTATAGGTATGCGTAATATTGGACTATCTTCTCCTATTGAGTGTAAAGCATATCGAATTTCTAACATCCTTGAGACTTAATTTTCAACTTAGTCTTCTATGTAAGAACTTGAAGTTCAAATCAGGCCTTTTTGAACTGAAATATTTTGATTTTTCTAATATGATCTTTTATGCAATATCCAGCTTGATGACATTTGACATTTGGTGAGTGTTATATTTGGGGATGATGATTGCATTTTGGAGAATCATGCGATACAAATACATTACATATATATTAATGATACCTTCACGCCACCAAGCAATTTCTGCCAGTCTCTGTAAGTCACAAGGTGATTATCCAAACGTTCTCTAGTCTCTTTACGGCGTGCTTTTGTAAATGCCTAAAAAAATATGAACATTCAATCATTGTAAAGAAACAGCCTAAGAAATTATAAATCATGCAACAAAAACGATATATACAAGATTGAAAGGAGATGGGATTGCAGCTAACGACATAAAGTGTTGCGTTTGAACTCATACTCATGATTAGCGTGTATAATTAAAGAAGAGGCGCATATTTTTATTATGCTCATTAAGAACTTTCCTCTCGTACACTTGAAATGTCCAAAAATGAGCATCCTTCAAGAGTCACAATTAAATGACACCGTTAGTGATAAAAAACATTTTAAATTTTTTATTCTTATGCTGCCTCCAAGAAACGATGAGTTATTTGTTCTAGTAGCCATGAGTCGAGAGTATCATTTTTCGGATTGACTTCAATCGAGTCAAGGCAACATTACAAGGCACAAAAATATATTTATGACAAGCATTTTGCTATACATATACTCTAAATACTATCAAAGGTACTGGGAACAACTAATTCAATTTGGAATTGGGCTGCACATAGAGTATTAGAATAATTCTCCAATGCGAAGTTTTATCCAACATTCATGTGGTTATGAAAATGGATCTATTATATTTGGATATAAGTCACAAAGTTCTGGAAACTTGTGAATAATCAGTTACTACTTTAAGAAGCACAAATGACCTAATTATATTCGGCTGAAGTCGAACCAATACGCTAGACGTACATACATATTGATGCAGACTAGCATACTATAGTATACTGTTTAGTATACTAGCCATCAATAAATATTCAGTTACAGATTACATTCTAGAGTAATTGCCAAGTTGAAGTGCAACTGTCTAAGTTTCATTTTATCTACCTTCTAATCTCTCTGCCCTGCTTTTTATTGCTGGTGTTATATTGTTAACTCTTTCATAACACTGTAAAACAATGGTTTACAGAGTAACATATATAAAATATCCGACGAACCTCAACGAGATCTGCTTCAGGACTGTCCACGGGCCTTCTCATTTTCATCATCTTTTCAGTACGTAATTTCCCTAGTAAATCCATATTTCGGCCTACTCTACGCCACAACTTACGTACAGCCTTTAAAAGAAAATATAAATGTAAATAAACAAATATGTTCATGTTTAAAGATCAATAGCAGAGTAATGTTAGCAAACCATTAATAGATTCAGTTCGAGGGTAGAGAAAACAGTGATTCACCAATCAAACCCACAATGAGCAAAATATTGCTCTTATAACAATTATTTTGAACTTATTAGCCCTTTTGTTAAATATTTTTGGTATTGCTTTAGGCAGATTGTTTTGAATATGAAGTATATTCGCGAACACAAGATAAAAAGACAGTAGTTCATGCCACAGAGCTGATGAAGCAAAAACTGCGTATTGAACTATGAATTGATCCGAAACAATCTATATCTATTTTGTATGCAGATATTGCTACGTTGAGCAATATATTAGTTTATCTCAGTACAGGCTAGCATAGTATACTATCCATTATTCTAGCCTCTATTTCAATACGCAGTGGCAGAATAGTTTTCTAGAATAATTCTTTGTTGAACTATAATTGTGTACTATAATACCACTCTGTCTTTCTTATCTTTTCTCTCTGCTGGCTCTCGGTCTCTGTGCCCTAAAAATACTAAACTTAAAATTTTGAACATAATGACTTGCCGCTATAGCATAGGCTTTAATAATATTATGGTTGATACTAAATTGTTGTCAAGCAAATATTCCTCTCTTGCATTTGTGTTATTGCTCCTATGAACCAATAAACACATTCTCCGCAAATATGAAACGAAATGAAACAAAGCACCCCTTTATTCTAGTGAAGCATGCATTTTAACAATGAAACTGACCTTATATTGAATAGTTCGCAACTTACGATCGTTGTAATCGAACACTAGCTCAATATCCTCCAAGTCTTTTTTGGAAGGATTCACTGCTCGAAAGAGTATACCTGTATCACTGTACTTTCGTATATCAAGGATTTCTTGATAGTGAAATCGCTCCCAAACCAAGTGGTCAAATATATGCACATCAGCCTAAAATAAAAAATATATCAGATATAGTAAAGAATTCGAGTAAACTTCGGATATAACGAACCTGTCAAAACTAGTATATTAATTCATTATAAATTCGAAAATGAAGTTTTTTTACAATTCTGAAGTTTCTTGGTACATATGCAGTTTACAAGGACCAAAAAGAGATTGCAATTTTCTTCCCCCAAATATAACGCCCACCTTTATGTAGAAATGAATCTCAATCAAAACATTATGGTAATTTTGGCACTCATATAGATCTATACTTTTGTACATTAATGCATATTCTTTTGAATGGTTAACATATTTTTATAAGTTTAGTTGAGTGGTCTACTCAGATTGAATTAATCTCACTTCAAGCTGCTGCATAGTATATTGAAACTATGCAGACTTAAAATATAAGAAAAGTGAGCATTTAAATAATATGATAAGTTTTATAGATTTTATTATAAAAATGTCTAGTACATATGTCCGTGATTATGTATACTATCAGTATTCACTATCATTTAAGTAATATTGGAAATACTCCGCAAATAATCATTTTATATGAATCAACATGATATAATTCTGTTGTATTGACTCATAAAACTCTAGAATACTTTTCAAATAAAACAACATGCTAAATAAAAAACTACTGATAATTCCAATTTAATATAGTAAATTTTTAGCAATCTACTAACCTTGAATTCTAAAAATACAGTTTCGAGAGTAAGTTGTCCTTGTAACCATAAATCCACACCCTGCAACATACCGCAACGCACGGGAGGCTGGACAAAAACAAAATTGAAAATTTTATAGTATTTCATAAGTATACCCTAACCTTATTTGGGGAAATTCATAACATTTGCTGTCAGTATTGAAGACTATATAAATTGCTGGTCTTGCTTCAAAAAACATAAGCAAGCTCATAGCTGGAATTAACAAAATTATTGATTTTAAACTAAGTGTTAGTAAGCTGAATAAATAAATAATTGCAAACTAAATTTTTATAGAAGCCAAAAAAATTTTGTAACTGCAAATATTTCCCCAAGGATATTTTTGTTTCTATAACAGCAATAAAAAGCCATCTTAAAGCATTTAAACAATATTTATTTTTTTGTATTTTCACTTAAAATTTTACAAATTTCAACTTCGTTTTGCACAAAATTTTGGAGTTTTTTACTTTTCTTTTTCTTTTGTATTAGATGGACTGAATTCAGATGATTTCAAACTTTTCAAATAAGAAATATGATATTTTTTCAATACCTATTGAATGTTTTTTGTTGTGTGCTTGATGATACATTCCTTTTTAGATGAAGCAAATTTTTTTATAATAATTAAATCTTCCTGCTGTCAAAAAATACCCAAATATACTCTATAATGCCATAGCGTTAAGTAGAGTAATTTCAGATATAATGAATTTGTTGGGACCATGTACTTGCTTTGTTATTGTCAAAATTCTCAAAATCCGAAAATATGAAGCTGATCTTCGATGTAATATGCCTTTTTCATATACTTGATTGGTTATAAGTGAAAAATCATTAAAAAGTATTCGTTATATCCGAAGTTTGCCGAATATATATATATATATGCATGAAATTTACACATAGCATAACCCTACAAATAGTCTCTAGATTAACATCTTAATGTATCCAAGTTCAACAGCTTGAATTTATCATATGTAACAAATCGTAGGAGTAAAAAGTTAAATTGGTGGTCCCAAAAAACTTGCTATATCCAAAGTTTACTGTGCTCATATATTCTATTTATAGTACATGAATGATAATTTTTGATATTTTTAAGATAACATACCTGGGGTTTATCAGGTTTTTCACGAAATAAATCCACTAGCCACTGAGAAAACTTTTTCTTCTGCAACTCTGCATAGCCGGGTTCCAACTCTTTTAGCCACATTTCTTTTTCAAGAGCAAGCGGCAAGAATTTGAAATAATGAGCCTAAATGAAGGACAATTTTCATCATTATGCTGAATGCAATAAACTTTGGACATAACAAATCAAGTAGATAAAAAAGGTATATTGCTTCCAAGATCAGCTTCATATTTTTGGATTTTACGAATTTCGATCTTAACAATGTAAATATATGGCTTAAACAAGTAAACTTTTTATATTTAAAATATATATGCATATATTGGAAATTCTTTCATTCGCTACTCAGTTGATCAGAAAACCAATTGAAATCACAGAAGAAACTCACATACGAGAGAGATATGAGCATTATCAATTAGATGATAAAGCAAGCACACGCACAGAAGCAAAATATGTTCGATATATTATAACACAAAAGCGAGAGACGGAGAGCAATCAACTTAGAGATCTTTGGCCATAACGCATCTGGGGAGTCACTAATATTTAATGATCCATAGTTGAAGATATGTAATAACAGTTTAACTTGATCTGTTTGATCCAAATAGCTAGTTGGGATGGTTCTTTCTACATATTCATACAGTTCGTATATGTTTCGTATTGACATTGGTTTTACCTAGTGATTGTTATTCCTAACAATGTATTTACATATATATATATTTTATAGCTGCAAGGACTTCTGAATCGATAAAGTCATTTCTATTTTACACCTTCACAAACAGGAATTTGTTCAATGATTTCATTTTATCTAAACCAAACATAAGATCTCCTTCAGCCTTATCATTCAAAAGAATCATTTTTTGAAAATATTAAACACTACTCAATTTGACTTTAAATTGCAAAATGATTAAAAATGTTCAGGCCTGGTAAGGAACTTTTACTAATGCCAGAATGTATAACTGGACAATACTGGGGATTAAACTAGATGAAGTTCAGTTTTTCCATTTAAATACTAAAATTCTGATTATTATGGCACAGTTCAAAAAACAGTTAACAAGTCGAAATAGATCACAGATTCTACTTAGAAATATGATGGAAAAAATTATACCCATATATACGTACCGAAATTAAAAATAATATTTTTTTCTTTTAAATTTAAAAAAAAATTAGTGGAAACTTTAGAGCTTATCATACCTTGCGAATGAAATAGAAGCAGTACATCATGATTATTAGCCAGAAGACTATTCCAATAGATTGAACAACTGTAGGGACTGTAGGTTTCTGAAAAAAATGAACATCAAATGTGTAACTATAGAAAAAATTGGACCTTAGAGTATAAAGTAAAAGACTGATTCTCAATTAAAACACAAAAAAATGATAAAAAAAACGTATAAAAATATGTACATAGTGCAACCCCTCAATTAATTAGATGGATTTTGGCTTGTAAAAACTTCACTAATAGGTTTGCACACCGATTTTGAACACATTATTTGAAAATAGTTACTAACTTCATGCAAAAAATGCTTAAAATGAATTTCTAGCTGCGATTTATAAAATTCGATGTCACTTGATAACCGTGTTACTTTGATAACGTGTTAATCGAAAGCTATAAATCGAGAGATTACAATATATGAAAACATAAAATGATTGAAAATAATTGGATGTTTCTAATATATTGAAAGGCAAAACTAGGGCAGCAAGGGAAAAGCTACAAGCTCGTTATATAATAACATAAATCATGGATTCTATATGATTTTTTGTTGAGTGAAAAATGAAAAAAAGTTAAGTACCTGCCGAACTGGGACTGGACTTCCAGGTGCGAGCGGTGCCAACAATTGGGTCATATTACCCAACAATGAGAATACCATATAGATAGAAATAAATACCAAGCAAACTGTCTCTAACTGATATATAGAGTACATTACAGTTTTACGATATCTCCTGCAAAAATGTATTAAAAAAGTCAAAACATATAATTTTGAAGAAAATGAAAAATGATAACAAAAATCAAAAAGAAAACATGCAATGAAATCGATAATTAAAAAGAAATGAAAAAAGAAAACGAAAGAACTTTAAAAAGAAAAGAGTTCAAAAAAAGAAAAAAAGTTCAGCAACATGAAATTTGAAAAAAATGATTCTCTTATTTTTTTAAAAATTCAAAAAATAATAAATCAAAGAGGACAAAAGTGACTGGGGACTGAACCAGGTGCCTCTTTTTACCAATGCAACAATATAATTAAAAAGTGAAAATAAGAATGAACGTACATGGCAAAGTAAAGTAGTCTAAAATGCCCAAAAAAGAACCTGATACAAAAGCAGAGTACATAAAAAAAGAAAATTATAATTAAATATAATTTTAGGCATTCAGTTTTTTTCCGCTAAAATTCTCTTACTCATATATTTACTTAGTTCTGATTTTAAAATTTTGGAAATATCTGGCTATATGCTGATATTTTTCAACGCATATTGTTCTTTCAAAAGTAGTTTAATCAATTTCTTTTATTCGTTCAAAACACGATGCATATTTTAATTTACTAGAAGAATTTGTCAATAAGCTTAAGGCATTGGTTTGCTAAACTAATACAATTTCTGTAAATTTACTAAGCAGGTTATTCGAACAATTGATTTTTTGCCTATTTTATTGTTCAAAAGTTTAGCTTTTTGATTTTTTAAATGCTTTAATAATTCAACCATTTTTGTAGCCCTGCTTTGAGTACGAAGCAAAAAAGGTTTCAAACAAGAATATTAATTAATTAAGAAATACCGAAAAAAGTAAAAAATCGAATAATAAATAAAACTAGTTCTCAAAAAATGCAAATTATTGCTTAAGAACTTATTCTAATAAAATAAGGAAAAAGGAATACACTTTAAAAAAATTCATTTAAGCCATAAAATAATACTATATCAAAATTAAAAGAGGATAATGAAATAATATATAAAATTGCAATGATTCGAATATTTTGCTTTCATATAACATACCACCAAAACCCAAAAAATCCAATAAGAAAGGCAATGTACACAGAATCAGGGCTTGGCCTAAAAAATTGAAAAAAATAAAAGTTATTGAACATGCACAAATTTATCCAAATAATTTATGTGCGTGTTCGTATGTATGCATGAAATTTTAAAATATGTATACATTGTTATGTTTATTTCTACCATTATGTACATCTTCACATGTATATAGTAAACATCGCATAAAAAAAATTCGCTTTTCATAAATTTTCACTTATAGCGAATAAACGAAAAGTCACATTGCGCTAAGCTTAGCTTCAGATTCTTGGATGTAATTAATTTGGCAATCTTGACAGATTTGTTGTACCTTAAATTCACTGCATGTATGAATGCATAAGGACATATATATATGTATAATTCTGAGCATAAACATTTGCATGAATGTGCAGCAAAATCTATGAAAGCCTATGAACACCAGAAAGGACAGAATCAAATAGTCTTTCATTCACAAAGCCACATTCTGTAGCAGCGCATAGTAAAAAACTAATCTAAACAAAAAAATTTAAAATAAACCCAGATATATACCTAGAAACTCAACATTATTTAAAAATCCAGCATTAATCTAAAGAATAACTGGGAATTCCAGCACTGTATAGAGTACACTGACTACATCTACAATTTAAAAAAACACAGTAAAAATTAAACAAAAGACTTACGATGGCGAGAGAAGAGAAGCAATGATTGCCCCCATGATATTCCAAAGAAGAACAAATACTAAAAAATACCAAAAGTAATAAGCAGTCCTGAAAGTACATAAATCAGATAAAATAATCACAATTTGAAGATTGGTATAAAATAACAGAACAAAAACGCGCATGTCAGAATATAATGGTATTACCAAATTGTTTTTATATGTTTCAAACCAAATGAAATGAAATTGAAAATTTTGATCTTTATATCATGTTGAAGGTCGAGCATATTTCAAATTATATCAAATCAAAGACTCACTTGTCTGACCATTTGATTACTAAAGATGACATTAATTCTGTATATAATGATGAAAATCAAATCAAGTCAAATTAAATTGACATTTTTTACAAACTCAAATATTTCGCTTCAACACTTGAGCCGTATTTTTGTATGCTCTTACTTTATGAATTTCTGCTTATCGATTATGGCAAAATCCTTGAATTTCAAGTGCACGAATGGGCAATTTTTGGGCCAATTCTTAGATAGATCTGCTGTCTCTGATAACGGTGGAAAGGTCTCATCTCTTTTATGTTCCGACTCTTCCAAGTCCTAGAAATAAAAATATTTAAATAAAATGGAAAAAAATGGGCTAAACAATTTGTGATAAATAGTGGCATTCAATAATGGTAATATTTGACAAATTTAGGTCGAAAAAAAGGACTATAGCAACAAAGAATACCTGTCGAAAAGTCCCATAAAAAATCACGGCACTCAGATGGAAGGTCACTGAAAATCTATTAACTTCTTTGAATATCGATCTATTTTTATGAGCTACAAAATTTTTATAGAATAATTTTTAAAAAATTTTCTTCTTGGCGGGTAATATGGAAATTTGAATGAAAAAAACTGTTCTCCCATTAGTCACAACTGAAAAAAACTGTATTTCTGCCTTTTCATGATATTTAATATTGAGTCTAAAAGCATTTCAATATATAATGCAATTAACACTGTCTTAAAAGTGCTTTTTTGACATGCTTACACAATAGCTTATCATGAAAACTAGTAGCAAAAAACCTTTACCAAACTATATACATCAATTATTATGTTAAATGCAGTAAGGTAATTAAAATGACTAAATTCTACTGAATAAAGCATATGAGGAAAAAAATGAATTCTGAGACAGATAGATCAAATTTATAGCAGTTCTGGCCAATATAAGCAGCTCAACCAGGAAAAAAATTAAATTTACGAACCGGATATAAAATTGGTTGGTATCACCAAAGTTATATGTATATATTTATATAATGTAAGTTCCCCACCATTAGTAGATTTATTTGAATTCCTAGATTTGTATTCAAGTTTACATGTATAAAAATTTATTGAGCAAAAAATAAATATCGAGTATATCATTGCAATAATTTTTCACCTGATAATCCTCGATATCAAAGGGCATATAACTTAAACGATGGCCGCGTCTATATATAAAAATAAGCCATGAAAGAATACACATAAATAAACAAGTATACATCTATATGAAGGTTAAGGTTACAATGCAACCATATTAATTGATATATGTATCAAATTTCTTGCATAGCAAAATGTATAGATTTAAAATGATTATTGATTAGGATTTTAAGAGATAATGTAATTTTTTTTGTGACTGTCCTCAATTTGTTCGATGCACATTCTATATTGTCTAGTATGTATATAACATTTGTGAAAGAGAAAGTTCTATTAAAACTAAAAAAATTAGTGTTAGATGTAGGGGCCAGTCATGCCTAATTGTCCTAGATTTAGGATATGTACATATATTGAAACAGATTCTATAGTGCACTGGCGAATGTACTAGACACTGTTGAATATGAAGCAGTAAAGCATGCTTCCAGAGCAGTACTTTAGCTTTTACTGTAAACTTCAATCTTATTACTCTAACTGAATTATCGTCTTTTCTCTCTGTTTCTTCATTTGCGTTATACAGTAATAAGCTACTCATTATGTTACTTATAGAATACATAATAAATCTTGTATGTTCAAGATGATATCCTATGGCATAATCTGTTAGGTCTCAATAAAAGAATTTAAAAAAAGCAAATTTTAATTTAAACCTCACATTCACTTTAAATCCACTAAAAATTAGTACATAAGTATAGCAAAAATATATATTATTTAAATTATTTTTACTTACAGAATTCAATCTACTCTATAGATAAAAAAACTAGTTTTAGCCATTTCTAAGCTTAAGTTACTTCATCTCTTACAAAAATAGTAACTGTTCAATTTACCTTTCTGTAATGAATCTTTGCAATCGTAAATCTATCTAATTTGAATTTTTTTAAATCAGAAATTACACAAACTTGAGCAAATATTAAAAACTAAAACACACAATGGAAGAAGTAAATTATAGCATATAAGAGGCATGTAACACGTGGTAATGGAAGTGTAAACGTAAACATGTAATCTATATTATGTAGATGAAGAGGTAGATATTCAGAACCTGATACGACGCCACTTTTCTGGCCCGGCCGAAATCTCCGATCCAGCATCAGAACGGGCTGCAGCACCAGATCTCGCTACATTCCTCGAAAGATCAATAACATGGCCAGACTCTAATGTAGAAAGACTCAGAGCATCGCTGCGGTCTACCTGCACAAGTTCAACATTCTCTTCCGATTTTCGCGATGACTTGGACTTTAACTTTTTAAGCATTAATCTGGATGCGATAACGAGCAGCCGAACTTTTGCGTTTTCAGCTCAGCGTGACATTAAGATTATCGTTGTTTTGAATAAGTGTAAGAGTCCTAGAAACGAAACTAATTGGAATAATTTAACATCGAACAGTTATCGCGATTTAACAATAATTTTTCGCAAACAGTTATAGTGAAAATAGGATGGTTAGGAAAATTCTATCAAATAGAATTATTGTCATAAAGTATATAAATATTATGGAACAATATTTTTGATTAAATTTGTGATTAATTTAAAGTATTTAAATTATTACATAGCAAAAATAAAAAAATAACTGCGTTAAAATACAACTCAATGTCTAGCACAGTTCTAAGAACTGTTTATAAATCTATTTGAACTGAAAATAGTGACGCGCCAACAAAGTTAAGGCAGCAACTGCAACCAAAATCCAAGAAAGGAAAATTGGTCATATTATATGGGCTCTAAGTATATAGTCATTCAATAAGTAGAATGCATTCAATAAAAGACATAATAATGAGTATGAGATCCTGTAGTTCTCTCAGAAACCTTGGGATTCTCTCTATGGGCTGGATTGGCTTACATTCATTTGCTGCGGAATATGACCTTATAATCACAAGATTACTAGGCGAAGGAAAGAGATCTCGAAAAATTTTTGCTCTCATCTACTTTGTGATGAGCGTAGTCATGTATATTTTGATGGCAAACATGTACTCATCTCTCTATAAAGCAGCTGAAAAGGGTGACCTAGACGTTACCTTCTTTCAAAGTTTACCAGCAATTCATTTCTTGGAAAGAGCAAATGTCCAGAAGGCACTGACTATAATATCTTCATTAATAAAATATACCTCTGTTTTTATTGTAATTCTTGCAAACTTCTCTTGTACCACAACCCCTGAAAGCAGGTATAGTTCAAACATAAATTGCCTTACATATTTCTTCCTCATCTATATTAAGAGTGAAGTTCAAGATTATTACAAATAAAATTATTGACATATTTGAACTTATTAGAAAGTAAACAACATTTGAAAATTCAATGCAAACTAGGTTTAAATCTCTATATGATTGAAACTATATAACAGAAGGCTTCAACAAAGATATTTTTTTCATTTAGTCATTCAACAGTTAAATAAAAAATAGTATTTTGATTCTTCTTTTCATAATCAATAAAATGTCAATTTTGACCTTTTTCACTTGAATTGCATGTTTGCTTTAACTATAATAGCTTTATAAATCTTTTCTAAAGAACAAAAAAATATCTTTCTATTTTTATTATTAGATGTTTCCTTCTGCATGATGGGATTTTTGGTACGCGACCCAGATTTCAACCAACCCAATCAGTATCGCCTGAATCTGTTTCACCTCATGGAATCGGTCGAGTTACAAGACATCCAATCAATGTAGCAATGTTTTTGCTAGCATTTTCTCATTTGTTTCCCATTGCACCTGGAAAAACATGGGAAGTTAATATATGGTTCTGGTTGCCTCAGCTCCTTTTAGCCTGCTTAAGTGCAAAACTGCATGACCGACAGTTACAAAGGGAACCAAAAGGCTTGTATAAACGGTATCTTAAAGAAACTACATCTGTTCCAAGCATTTCGGGTTTTGTAAAAATGCCAGAATCAGAGATTGAGGTGTGTGTTGTACTCAAGGAAAAAGTTATGGTAACATGCTACCATAAAACATGTCACATGTTTCACTGATAGCATTACTTAAGTTATATGAAATACTGTTATAATATTAATATGTTCAACATATATTTAAGTATATGCAAGGAAACAATAGCAACAAAAACTGAAGAGAATATTATGGTATTATTCTATTTTTTTGAAACATTTGAAATACTTATATTACAATAAATAAATAGGGTTTGGATGATATTACATTAATGATAAAATAGTAATTTTTAACTTTATTATTTAAACTTTCGGTTCTAATGACTGAAAAATCTTCAAAAATATCGTTACAAACTATGTAAAGCTTCAAAAGCTGCTTGAATATACTATAATAGTAGCTAGGAGATTAAATATTATAATATCAACTTCTATTCATATGAAGCAGAATAAATAGTCTTTTAGAATTTTTTTATAATTTTAAAATTTTTTCATTTTTTTGTTTGGAAGATAAATAATCCTACAAATAGTAGCAGCATATTCCATTTCAATAAATCTGCACTAAACTTTTTTAATTGGCACTGTCCGTTCTAATCTTTAGATATGTTTGCTCAGCCACTTACAATGACCAAGCAATTTAATAGGTAGAAAAACGGTTCTATATATCAAAACATTTGTTTTATGTACTTGAATTAATTTTTTAAGCTTCGAGATATTTGAATATTTTTTTGTAATTTTTTATTTACATAAAACTGCTTTTTACAAAAATTTGAATTGTTTTTATATTATTTTAAGAATTTAAAATTGTTGAAATGATTTGCTTCATAATGAAGAAAAGTTTTATCCGTGAAATCGAAAAAAATTTATTCAGGCCTTAGTGACCCCTGGATTACTTGCAGCAACTATAACCTCTGGCTTCTGGAAAATATCAAAATTGAATAAAATAATGCAACCTCCTATGTCTGTATGGTTGCCATTAGCAATGCTATCTATGGAAGTGTTGTTAGCTAGTGTACAAATGTGCCAGTGCTCTGTCTTTCACAAGAAAAAAGAAGTGCCGAATACAGGCCAAGAACAACGTGCTCCCTCAAGCACTACGACGAGATAAACCTTGTACAGTATAAAGACGTGTGCGCAGATCCATGCATAAATTGAATATATAAAGAAGTATCGCAGTATGATGTATGTAGGTGGAAATTCAAACGTGATAGAAGAAACGTATGGATAAACGTACATGGAAGAGGAGCTATGACATTGGCGTAAATAAAATAAATATATGCATTCGAATACAAAATTATCCAAGACGTAGCCTGCACGAAAAATTTCCATGTGTAAAAAAAAGCCTGCCCTCTTATATTCTTAATGTATTTTTGATATAAGCTTTCCATAACGTATTGCAAAAGAGATGTAAACTAGACACAAGGTTTATGATGTACTTTAATTTAATTTTGACTTTTTAAATATTGGTAGACAATGGAGATTCAAAAATTTCGTCCTAAACATTCAATACATGTATCCCATAAATCGTAGTCGGAAAAAATGATTTAATATCTTTTCAAGTCTTTCTTGAAATAGCAGCTGTTTAAATACTATCTGTTGCGGAGATTTCTTAAGTTCGCTTCAATATATTTGGTAAAAAGTTCTGGGCTATTTATGCAGTGAATTTTTATCTATAGACTTTAGTGAAAGAGTCATCAGACTTGAACTGCTTTTGGATGAATCCTCAGAAGATTTTGAATTTATTTTGATGCCCAAAACATGAGATATTATGAATGATAACATTCGGTTCGAGTTCAAAAACAAAGTCCTCAAAGAGAAAAACGGTAGAAATGCAATCATCATGCAGATTTATATTTTTCATACGTTTCTTCCAAGATATCTCTGCACGTTATGTTCGCCTTGAGCTTTATGCACGACAGAAAAGCGCCAGCCAGTTTTCTGTGCAACGAATAAGCTTCCCTGGGAGGAGGCGTCAGTCTGTATTGTGCGAATACTTGACCATGCTTATTGATTCGAGATGTGAGATTGGAACCTGCAAAATCGAACGGTTCATTTTTCGCGAAAGGCTCACCAACCACCATTCCTTGAGAAAATAATAATAAATGCACATATCAGAAAGGTATATACAGTAACTTTGGATGTAAAAAAATTGTTTTAACGAGTTTTCATTTGTAACGAATAGACGAAAAGGTAACATTTCTTGTCCAAGTGCAATATTTATATATTTTTTATTATAATGAGCATATTCTCTTTCTGCTATCATGAAACATAAAATATTTTTTATCTCAACTGAATGAAAATTTTAATTTTTTCATCATTATACTTGTGCCTAAACTCAAATCTAACTCAACTATGGGATTACTCGAAAATGGCAGTTTTGGATACATTTCATTAGCAAGTACAACTTAACAAGTATCATTCTTGTTAATTATGAAAGTAGTATAAAAACTTAAACATTTAATATTTATATATGAGTAGGGTAATATCCTAAATTCGAATGCAAAAATTATGATTTGCATTTATTAATCACAGTTCATGGACAAGAAAGGAATAAGAACAAGCTACAATTCATTAACAAGTAACGAATCAAATATCGGTCAGAATTTTAATCTTTTTTCATTGGGACAGAAGCATAGAATAACTCGCCTATTTCATATATTCTAATATACATGCAAGAATAAATTATTTATGAAATTTTCTTATCTTAAATACTTTAACTCGACTAAACGACATTTTTCGCCTTAATCCAAACAATCAAAATACATCTATTGTCATAACTATGAACCTGCTTCAATGTGCGCCGATAGCATAATTTCATTCTCGTCTCCAGTAAGAAACTCGAGCTCTCTGCTGATTTTTTTCAAGTTTTTTTTATCGCCATTTGCAGCTGCCCAAACAAGTTCTAAATAGGAGTCTACAAAATTTTTATTGTACTCTCGACACGACCCAAAATCAATCAAATTCAGGGTCTGCGAAGGCGGATCATACAGGTAGTTTCCCCAGTTCGGATCTGTTTGCATGAATCGCCACACAAACAATTCATTTATGGTTACTTTTAATAAAAGACGGGCAACAGAGTTGCGCACTTCTTGGCTCATTTCGGCAACACGATCGATATGAACGCCTTTAACCATTTCAGTAGTCAAGACCTAAAGTGAGATAGTAAAATACATAAAATCAACTTTCAAATAAAGTACTTCTAAACTATTCCATAAAAACATATGTGTCATTATGTACATACAGCAAACTTCAGATGTAATTAATCTGTTGTCGTAACTGAATTAATTAGTTTCCTCCAAAGTTGGTTGCATACAAAACCTGACATTGAACTTGGCACAATATGACCTATTTTTTTCGTTATTAGCAACAATATGCTAAAAGTAGATTCATTATATTCGATACATTTCAAATGTAATGGCATCAAAATTTTATTTTATTTTATATTTCTTGTCATAATCATTTCTCATATGTTATCTAATACAACTACATATAAGATAGTAACAGTTAATATATGTTAAGTGATAACAAACCTGTGAGGTAGTAACATGATGATGTACTGCAGGAATATAAATACTTGAACCTAGATTTTTATCGAAAGCAACCAAATTCCGAAATCTCTCTTGATTTTGAGCTTCAAGTCTATAATCGCATTCTAGCTTCAGCTCTTCTCTAGCAACTTCAACTAGTTCTTCCACAAATAAACCTAAGCAAAATGTAAAAATATATCAGTGAAAATAAAAAAGTTTTGTTGAATGAATTCAAATAAGAAAACTCTTGCATTACATAGCTTTAATAGATATTGTTATATTCAAAAGTCCAAGTATATGTAAATATATATATTTAGTTCATACTGACAGTGTACTTTGGGCTGCTCATGTGGTGATTCATGCAAACATATCCCAATTGGGGAAACTACCTGTAGGATTTGTCTTTGCAGTCCCCACATTTGATTGATCTTGGGTCTTATCGAGAGTGCAATGCAAAATTTGTATGCTCTTATTCTTGATGAATTAAGAAGAATTTTGATTTATCCATCGTCCCTTGGTGATGCAAATACCAAGACTGTATGTATTACATTTGTATTATTAACACTATCTTAAAAATACAGCATAAGACAAAAGAAACACCAAAGCTTATAAAAATAAAGCCAGATGCACTTGAAAAAGTTACAAAAAAACTACTCTTTAAATTTGAAAAATTGCGAAATATAATCTAAAAATAAAACTAAAATTACATAAAACTGCTTACCTGGTGGCAATAAATTAGTCATTGTAACCAGCCTTTCTAAATTACTGAGATCGCTTTCAATACTATCCGCAACCCCAGGGTACTGAATTTTAACTGCAACTTCTGAACCATCTAGCAATTTTGCCTTGTGAACCTAGCCAGTCAAAACCAAAAGGAAGTTAAACCATGAGGTTAAAAAATAAGAAAAATTAAAAAGTAAATCCATTCGGATTGGAAAAGCAAAAAATTAAAAATAAATTTAAAAACTTCATTCCCAACCTGACCAATACTTGCAGCTGCAATTGGTTTTTCATCGAACTCCACAATTTTATCCCGCCAATCTGACCCAAGAGCATTGGAAAGTTGGGTATACAGCTGCTTCGGAGGCATAGTATCAGCTCCAGCTCTAACTCTCTCTAAAGCTTTTGCTAATTGCGGCGGAATCATTCCTTCATCTTGAATGGATAGCATTTGTCCTAGCTTTAGTGCTGCACCTCTCATTCGGCATAAAGCTTCAGCTAATCTCTCCGCATTTGCATCGGATGTGATGAGCTGCTTGACAGAAGGCTTAGAAGATACTCCTATTAAAGACAAGGTTGAAGAAAAACATGGAAAGATTTTGTTGGTATAGTATTGCCATCGATAATCCAGCGCCATCAAGATCATATTTTGAGTTGTTACAGTAAATTTTACGTGACGAATATTCACTTACAACAAATAAAATAAAAAATCACATTGCATCCAAGATTGAGAAGTTGCCATAGAACGAATTTTGATTATAGATATTTTAAGAATAACTCATACTGAACTGTCATGATGCATTGTATCAAAGTCACCGATTATAACTCTTGGTATAACTTCTTTATTATAAATAATATTACTCTACGAATTAATGTGATCTCTCATAGCTTGAGTATTTGTACAAATTATCCTAAAACTATCACTAGCATGAAAATGCCTGAATCTATAAATATCACAATCAGTGTACATAAAGGATTGGACGAATCAAACCACGACATAATTTGATACGGATATAATTCATATAGTAAATTCTAAATAATCAGTTTAACTTTGAAGTTCACATAGGTATTTTTCTATCCTTTTGAAGTTTTACAAGCACCATTTAATTAAAAACTATTGATTATTTTTAAATATGAGAACTATAAATTATAACTGAAATGAAATCGATGGTAAACATATCAGAATAATATGGTCCAATTTATTTTATACATCATTATCGATTGAGCTTTCATGAGTACTAGTAAACCGCTAAACCACTTACGATCCGTCCATGAATACTCATTTGTATGGCTACACAACAGCAACCAAATGGTCATAAAATGTACCATCAACTAATAATAAATTCTAAACTAAATATCGAAGCAATTTATTGGATTGATAACTAATTTATAAAAATATTTGGAAATTAGATTGCAGTACTAATTTTTTGACATTGGCAGGCTCAATGTAAAACTAGCGTTATGCAATCTACTCTAAGCTTTTTTCAAGTAGAAGCATTATCAATAGTATCAAAGAGGAAAAAAAAGGATGAATGCCATAATACGGAAAGGGGAGTTGCAATATAGGCTTGAACAGAGTGAAATGCAACCGCATATAAAACAAAATATGCAAGAAGGATTAAACACTTACCTTGTCGAAGAGCTTCAGCAACAGATCCCATTGCTAATCCAACTGCTAATTGCCCAAAACCTAGTACTCGAGCTAGGGGAGAGGAAAGTACACGCCGAGTTCGTGCCTTCCTAGTAGTATTGTTCTTTATTAATGGGGAACTATTATCTTTCATGCTTTCTTCTGTTGTTGTACTGATAGAATATGAAACTGGACTTTGCTTTCCATTTTTTTCACCGACAGCAATTAGCGGTAAAGCTTTGCTTTCAGAAGATACAATGGGCTTCTCAATGATTAAATTATTAATTGGGTCAGATGCTTCAGTTTCGTCAACTAAGTTATCATTTTTCGGGTTCCGATATGTTGCCAATTTATCAGGCACTGGATCTACGGATTGAACCAGCGAATCAAGAGATGGATGGGAAACTTCACTGGCTAACGGTAAAGATTTTGCGAGATCGACGTGAGGGCTTCCAGCTTTTTTCAATTCATTTGATATTGTATTTGACTGGAAATCTTTGGATGAATGCGTCTTCAATTTTAATTGCTCATCATCGAAATTGAGCTTCAGTTTTTCGTCCTCTGGTTTGTATGAATCATGTCCGGTCTTTAGGTTTGAACAAAGAGCCCGAGACAAATTTGCAGAGAAATCTCGTCCATGATTACTAATTTTTGAAATTTTTTCTAACGAGGGAATATTCACTTCAGCAACCTTAGCTGCAACTTTTGCTGCTCCCTGCAAAACTTTAAGAGCGTCGAGGGCCCGCGAAGAACTCATGAAATTAAGTAAACAAATTTTTAATACCTACACAGTCAGAAAGTTGCAAATTAACATTTCTAGAAAACACCAAATCTTCGAATGTTACTCAGAGTTATAATTGAACACGTAAATAAAAATTTAGAAGAGAAAAAAGATACAGAAATAAATATAAAAAGACCAGGACAAAAAGTACATAATTCTTCCCTAGGACTAACTGACAATTACATATGGCAACTTCCTACAGAATATCACGCCTTTAGCTTGCCATCAATATTTTGCTTGTAAAAGGTATATGTTTTACCTGTCCAATTTTAGCATGATTTGGTTCATTAGCTCTTTCGGTAAACTGGAACCGAACCCTTTACAAATATTGAAATCAAATTGGCCTTGACGTGATAAAAAAACTAGTTCAGATTAGACCATACTCATGAATACTAAGTAAGAAGTATAATTCTGTTAAAATTTGAACACTGTTGCATAAATAAAAGTCAATTTCGATGATTTTAAATTTGTTCCATTTATCATATTACTGTTTTTAGTAAATGTATAGTCTTATAGGCTTTTATGAGGAAGAAAATATTGATGAGGGATAAATATTGGAAGAATAAGAAAAATAAGAAAAACAAGAAAGATAAGAAAAATTAAATATCTTATTCAAATGTTAATTTTGACATTGATCGCTAACATTTTTAAATTGATGGCAGGAAAACTAGGATTCAAATTAAGAATGATAAAGTTATGCTAGAAATGAAAGTATCTAGCAAAGTAGGTATAATGATTCATGTGACATGCGTATTTTCCAAGAAGGTATTGCTTGGAGAAAATGTACAACAGGAAGATCTATGCAGCTTTCAATATAAAAATAGGCATAATGAAAGTATGGTAATTGTTGTGGTGCTTATTATTATTACATTTTAAGGTTGACAATGCCCCATTAGTTGCAATTAAAGTTTGTACTGCATGGTTTGCTATCAGTTAGACCCATTTTAAATCATTGTAAGAATTACCAGATTGATACATTTTAAAAGATAGTAGAATTTTATTTGTCAGCAACTGCAAGTGATTAAAAAACTATATTTCACTTTTCATAGCAGAATACTATAAATATGTAACTAAATCTCTACATTACCAAATTTTTTGTACAATAAAAAGTTGAAGAAAAATTGCTCTCCTACAGTAAAACATTGTCATAATTCTCGTTTGTCATAACCAGTGCAAATTCGTATAGAATGATAGCGCTTACTAAAATATGAAATTGATGGTGGTATACCAGTGTATCATCTAGTCTTGCCTATGTTTTCTATTCAAGCTGAGATTTTGTTCTGATGTTTTTAAATTTATTGATAATTGAAGTTATTTGTTCTATGTAAAAATCAATTTTTATGTGCAGAATTGAAGACCAAATGATTTAACTTGAGGTAGCAGATTCAAATAACTAATGAGTCAAGTTTGTTTTAACTACTGTTGCTTTTGTATTTTAGACAAGAGTTTTAATTGCATTGTAACGACAAAGGTGTCAATTCATACAGCTGGATCTTACACTGCAAAAAGTAGTATCTACCAATACTAACTGAATTTTTCGTTTCAATAATATAATCATACTAACTCCATTCCCCCTTTTGCAAATGCTACTAGTTGCATTGGTTGGTAGCTGGTTCCATTTACAAGTAACTGTTTGTACTTACGTCTCACCTAACTTTTCAATGCGCTCAAAAGAATCTGGCTTCCTTATTTGATCATTTCTGTGGTAAGCGCAAAAGTTAAGTTCTGTGCATTGTGACTTACAGAGCAATATATATATTTACAATTCTGCCGCTGCTGTAGACAATCCTTGTGAATGCTTGTTATCGAGGACAATTATCGATGTACCATATAACAATCAAAGGTAAATTGAACCCTTTCAGCAAAAAAATAGGATTATGACATATCACTGTTTATAAAATTATGCTTTTTTTCTCTAAATAAAAAATTACAGAAAAACAAACTTTAAACAAGGTAAGCATTCAATAAAGGTAAAAGAAAGTGGTAAATATTGGATATAACTAATCTGCCCGAACCACAAATATTAATTCGTTCTGTCCGAAAACCTGGAGCTGAAATTCGACAAAGTATGCCTTTTTCGTCTATTTCTCATCAGTTAAAATTCGTTAAAAACAGATTCATTGTATCCAAAGTTTACTATACCAACATTAATAATAGTCATTTTCGGAATCCAAAGGCATCATCTGCACCCTATTCGAGGCAAAAACAACCCCGGTGGGATTCGAACTTCTCTTTTTTGTCATCTCAGCAGCAAGCCAGCCGCAATAATCGGCTTCAAATAGCAAACATCTACAAAACGATTCTGCGAAAACGCCTAACGAATCTCCGTGACCTACACACAAAATATGCGAAGAGGCAAGAATTTCATCTTCTGAGCTGCTCAAAATTTCTCCAAGTACTCTAGAAAATCGACTCCGTGATTGCATAGCGGATTCGTGTATTGATGGTTGAACACCCCAAATTTTTCCCAAGAACACATTTTTACCAAGGGATTTTTCCATTTTGTCTTTTGAAATATAAGTGAAATACATATCATCAGACTGCGGGACACCTGTCAGGTAAAATAGCCTTAACTAAAGAATAAAATATGACACATATATAAATATATAAGAATTTAAGAAAGCGTACAGACATCAGATCTATTTCGATAAAAATCCACCTAGCAGATAAGGGATTATCTGTCCAATTTTAATTGAAATGGAATACATATATATATATATATATATTGCGAGTGCTCGGATTAACTGGGTAGTTAACAAGGACTGCCAAAACAAGTAGACCTAATTAAAAAAATAGTAAAATACATATGAATGTATACCTTCATCCCACTCTACTGCAGAAACTTTAGCTTCGTTTTGTAAATTTTTCAAAAATAATTTGGAGTTATATTCTTGACGAACCTGTATACAAAAAATATATGAAACATGTATAGTTGAATCTCGTGAGGGAATTAAAGAATATTAAAAAGTTAGTTTTAACACCATTTTTAAGTAACAGAATGACTTACATTACCCGCCATAAACTAATGATATTATTGCTAATGGCTCATATTTAAAGTAAAGTCATATTTTAATCAATTAGATATATTTGATATTTGTTTGGTCAATGGAAAATCCACCAAAAGACCTTGAATACAAGGATTCAACTTTTTCGGTTTAAGTCTTATACTTACCCTTATCATTGATTCTTCCAAAGTCCACATTGAACAAAAATTAATATCCTGCTAAAAATCCTGCTTGTATGTTAAATGAGTGTTACAATATATTAAATGCAAAACTTTTAATAACTACAGTTCAAAGTACGGTTCAACTTTCAATAACTTTCAGAACTGAAAAATAATAATGTCTTTCTTTTAAAATTAATAAATAAGAGGAGAAAGCAAATACAAGGTCTAGTTTTTTATGTAAGAAAAAATTTGCTTGCCTTATCCATTCTTTCACCTAAACCGAGATGTACATGTACAATACTGCAATCTAAGTTCCGAGCAATTTCTCCTGCTGTTTGTAAACAGCGCCGAAAAGGAGAGCTAATTATGCACAAACTGAAAATAAAATAGCGAAAAAATGTTATTTTTCGTATAAACTAGCCGATTACAACACTAATCAGAAATTAAAATATATATATATACATCAAATGCGTGAATAGAATAGTTTGTAATACACAGATAATAGAGTAAGCCTCTAAACGATGCACTACAACAGACAGTGAAATATAAATTAAGTATTTGTAAAGGACTTCTCGTAATCGAAAATTTAATATATATTAAGGCTAGCCGATAACATTTCAAATAACCATTTTTTTTCGTACCAGGAATTACTTGGATACCTTAAAAAACTAAATTCTACAAAAATTTTGCCGAATTAAAATACACACTCTATAATCAAGAAGAAACTTTTGGAGGCAATAAGAGGCGCAATATCTAACTTTTCTATAGAACCATAAATGTAAACCTATAATCAAGTTTTTTTTAAAGAATCATCAAAGTAATTGATTAGAAAACGATTTGCACCAAGCATTAAATTGATTATTAATTCGTAACGCATATTTTAATGCTTTCATTTAAAAGTTTTCAATTAGAAATATGATAGAAGTTTTGGTAAAAAGACTTGCTCATAACCTGACTGGATTAGGTGCATTGCTTCCTGAAGTAGTTGAAAAAAGTCCGCTTGCATTTAGTTCATAAGCTGTTAAAGCAGCTAAGTGTACATCAGTGACTGGAGTATCATATGGGCGAGTCTGTTCATCCTCCCACGCAATTTCATTTGAACGAGAAATTGAATCTAATTGTGTAGACACACTTTCTTTTGCATTTTCTAGGGCTATGTCAAGTCTTTCAGCGTGTCTTATCATGCACATTATTTTTGGCAAGTTCACTTGTTCGCGTACATTAATAGGACTAGTAAATTCTAAATTCTTATCGGTAAATGCATCGCCATATGGCGGCAAAGGTTTAGGACTCGCTACTAATCTCGAAGATATAGATGAAGGTAAATTTGGTGATGAGGAGTCTTTTTTCTGTGCAGTTTCGAATTGATTTAATACTTTTTCTAGTCCCGAGGACGAAGTGTGTTCACATGGGAAATCGAGAACATTATCAGGAATTGACACTGATGAAAATGATTCAGTTGGAGATTGGTGCTCAGCAGGACTTTTGATAGGGGGGTTAGTGCCAATATCTAATCTTCGTCGCGCTTCTGAAGATTGAAACGGGCCGCTACGAGAATCAAATTCTCTTGTCAGAATGTCAGCTGAATTAGTAGTTTCAGACTTGGAATCAATATCTTCATCAGCTATTAAATCCCGCTCGGCTCCTCCACGAAATACTGCAAATCGAAGATGACGAATATGTCATCGTATGCGAAATAAATAAAAAAGTGAAGTTCAACGCCGTGTACATGTCAATGCATCATTGATCCAATTCATCATAGCAAGCCCAGCTCGCTGCGTAAATTTTAGAAAAGCTCGGACGATATTAAAAGTTTCATCTGGCATGCTGCCTAATTGATTGCTCTGCAACATAATGGAAAAAGACAAAAAAAGACGGTTAGTAAGCTTCGGCAAGTGTTTTTATTTTCAAAATTTGTTCCGCCTCTTTTGATGTATACTTGAAAATTTTTAGACATTCGCTTGTTTCATAGTAGCTAAAAAGTTAATTCAAATAAATTTTTCACAATATTTTGTTGGACCCCCTAGAAATAGGGTGGCAACCGTTAAACTTGGAACGATACAGAGAAGATTAGCATGGCCCCAGAAGCATGGATGACACGCACAACTCGGTGAGATTGTATCCAACTTTTTTTGCAATTTTTCCAGCATAATTTGATCAAAAGCACAGATGAATAATAAGTTGAAGCTATATTTTAAGTTAAAAATATTTTAATCTTATGAACACATATAAAATCTCTTTTAGCTATATGACACAAGAAGTTTTTTACATAAAATTTTACTAAATATAGTATTTTTTTTATTATTTCCTCGTTTTATGTTTAATAATTCCGACAAAAATACATCATATTAACTACCTAATCTGGATATACTTTTTTAATAACCATATAAATGTGAGCAATTATTCAGAAATAATGTCAAGTAATATAAACACATAATACTTGATAGCAACATTAATTGTAATCTAGACAACGGAAACAAATTAAAAAATCCAGTTTTTACTCTTTCGTTCTAGTAATGGGCAAAAAGTAATCGTAAAATGCAACTTTGTGGCAAATACAATAATATGTATTGTGTACAAAGAACATTTTATATAGATGCTATTATTAATATAAGAAACTTAATACTTCCATAAAATATATACATATGAAATTCAGTTCATTTTCTTCAGGATAAACGGAAAAAACATATGCATGCATAATCACATTTCAAATTTTAAACTAACTCTGTACCGTGTAATAAAACAAATAAAAATATGAAAATGTTTTATTGGAATCTATGATCTTCCTAAAAATTCCAAATATTTGCACATGGAATTAACATTATCCATTATAGTAGGAAAATGAAAATATGGTAACTCTTTCTCTTTGCAGAACTTTTTTACTATAGGTGCAATTGTTGGATAATACGAGTGATGTAGCCGAGGAAACAAATGATGCTCAATCTGATAATTAAGACCTCCATTCATATTGCATAAAAACTGCAAAAAACAAATATAAATCATTAAGGTAAATGTCAATATTTGTATTATCACACACCCTTTTAACAAATACTAAACTATATATCCAGTATTTTTCAAATATAAAAACTAGTTTGAGGAAGTGGTTATAAAAGCTGAAATCATGTAATGAAAACAAAATGAGATATCCGGTTTCAGTCTATGTAAAACCATCATATTGTGATATTTTTTGGTGCTAAAATTGACTCCAAGATCAATAAATAAATCACTGAGGAGAGTGGATTGAAAGGGCAAAACATATGCCATGATAACTTTTGAACTCTTTAGTAGAGTCAGAGCTATATTTGCAGCTACTGTAAATTTCGAATGTAACATATTTCTTTGACTGCGCTTTTATTTATAATGAATAAATGAAAAGTCATATTGTACCAAGCATCACATCAGATTCTTAAATGCAGCAAATGAATTTGGTAGTCCTGGCAGATTCATTACATTTAAACTTTAGTATATGCACATATTTTCATTAACGGTACATTCATAATTCAAAGAATTCATGCATTATATATATATATAAATAAAATTTTCCACTTAAATACCGAACAATAGTGCATATTTACATATATACATATAAATACGATATTCAACAAACACACTGCTTCTAAAAAAATCCATCATTAACTTACATCAGTGAACAACATTGATTACTTATCGACGAGCGGTAAATTTATAGGGATTATACTACATTGTATATCCTTCTTTAGTTCACAATTAAGTGCAAAAAACTATTAGGGCTAATAAAATTATGTTTTGAGCTATCTATAAGAAACGAACCTTTCCACCAACGTTACTACTGGTTTCTAATACAGCTCTTAAATATTCTTTTTTGCCCTGGTCCAGACCATCATTGCTAGAATATGTTTGACATTCCAAAAAATTATGTGATAGCATGAAAAAGAAAGAAAGATATGCACCGCAAACCTACAATTGCACAAAATTGAACCAGTAGAAAAATTATAAGATAAATATGAAAATTTCTATTATCATTATTATTTTTAAACTGTCATGTACATAAATGTATGCAAGTAGTGTTTAAAACAATATTACAAATGCAATTTTGAAAATTGTACAATTAACTGTAGATATAGTTAGAGAGCCAAAACTAATCAGTTAATTAATCAATTAAAAGCATATTTAGCTCTTTGAGCCTAATTAAGACATTGCTTTTGACTAACAAAAAGATCATTTTTTTGCTGTTCATTGCTATTCGATTCAATAAAATTTGAAATAAATTATGCTATAAATCAATATATTTTCATAGAAACTAAACAAAACCATTATGTCAATTACAATAAGATAGAGGTCGCTAACAGTTAAAATCGATCAAACAAAAATAAAAAAGTGAAGCCTACAGCTTACGGGGTGCTGATGATGTGGTTATGTGAAATTGCTGCATATTTAACAATAATGCCAAAAGAAGCATTAAACATTAATATACAAATGACTCCATCAAATAAAAGGGAAAACATAATGCATAAGTTTGAATAATTTCAAAATAGAAACAAAGACTTGATCTCACTAAACGTGGGTATAAAAACTAAACTAGGCTGTTAACTAATTTTAAACCCATTTAAGCTTTGAGAAATTATTCTGAAATATGACTTTTCAATAAAAATGAACCAATAATGCACTGATAAGTAATCAAAATAAGTGCCTGCCTTTACATTGGAGTCTTAAATCTTCTGACATAAGTGACATATAGCTTATTCATAAAATCCTTCTTTTGAACATATTTCATTAGAACGAAAAATACAATAATTTTCGGATATAGAATCTATCATGACCACTGAGATAATTCAATATAGCCGAAAATGTGAAGCGGTGCTGACAGAAAGCGAATTTTTTATTTATTCATTCAGAGTGAAAATATTAGTTCATTATATCCGAAGTTAAATGCAGATATCCTTCATGTTAAAATAAACTTACTGCACATGTCCAAAAAATGTGAACCATAGCAAAAAGTCTATTTTCGCAGAGAACCAGTGGGACCACAAAAAATCTCAAGTAAAAAAGTAGCTTAAGAAAGACAGAAACCCGCCAATAATGTTCCGCGAGGGGAGATAATTTAGACCCCGACCATTCCTTTTTAAGCAGTTGAAACATATCGAGAAATGCAATTTTTACACCAAATAGAGTAAATGCAAAAAATAGATAAATGTGCTGAAATCTGTGATGTGACCTCCAAGTACTATTCTGATACAATCGGAAAAGCGGAAAACCCTATGTAAAAAATGCGAAAAATATTTAGAAATTGATATGCCGATACAACTTTATTTTATTCTACTAAAAGAAAATTCCTTGAATATGTGCAATTCCTTTTTTAGCACATTTCCTCTAAGCCAATATATATGCTCTGTTGATTGCAGTTTGTATACCTAAAAGTATGAATGCATTATGGTTTTTAGGATTAAACATGAGCAAATAATTTTAATATTTCATACTAAATCCAATGTTCACACTGACTAGAAGTTCAAAAGCAATATATGCATATTTATTGAAAAAAACTCACGTTTACAAAGTTAATATAAAACTGAAAATATCTACATTGTCCATAAAATGCACTCAGAGTAAAAAGTCTTCAAAAAAGATATCCAAATTATAATTCATCTTAAACTAAGTTGAAGAAAACTTTACATGAACTTTCATTTGCATAAGAATTTCCGGGAACAGGTAAAAATCCATGATGAAATGTAAAATATTAAGAATTATTCCCAGTAAAAGTCTCCCAAGAAGACATCAAAAATATTATTTCTTTTTATATGTATGCATACTCAATTTTAGCATTTCGTTTTGTCATTAGCAGAATTATTGGGTGAAAGTAACGATGCTAGCATAGAATGTTGTAAAACAAAAAAAGAACTGACCTGAATGTCAGGATCTAAATCTTCATGATTTGCAAATATGTGGTGGTTCACTACATGCTGATGTACCCATAAAACTGAACTACCTCCGATCCAATCTTGGGTGAGACCCAGTAATCTGTTTATAGTAGGATTTTTGGAAACTGCGCCGTGGTTAGCATCGTGCATTATATTCAAACCGAGCATTGCAAAAAGTAAACCCATCAATGTACTAAGGAGAAAAGTACGTTGGTGGAACATAAGATATGCTTCCAAAATTATAGCACTTGAAAGGAGAAATATAACCTAATTGAAAAATTAAAATGAAATAAAAATTAAGTACAAATTATATTATTTTCGTGATGAACTCAAGTGTATTCTATGACCTTGCACGTTTAAATTATCTTCTATAGATAAGGTAACGGTACTTACTTAACAAAAAAATTAAATACATCATTAGAATGTAAGAAGAAAATTAATAAATTTCACTATTATAGACTTTTGTGTAGGTAAGCTGCTGAAAAAAGCTCAATATGAAGTGGATTGTTAACATCAAAATATTTTATTTTAAAAGATACAATAATTTTCTGCAGCAAAAGAAGTTTAACATTATATTAGCAACTAATGAAAAAAATAATCAGTTACTAAAAATACCTTAATATAGTATGATGGGGGTGCAAACCCTCTATTTTTACCAATTGATTTATCAACAAGTTTCCTCAGTTCTAGGTACTCATCACTTATATTAATTATAATTTCATCCTTTGATAGCTCTCCAACTTTAAATTCATTCCCAAATATTCCAGACCATTCACGACCGTGGTAAGTTGCAAAAGCTATAGTGGCATCTCGAGTTGCGAAAAATGCAGGAAACATCGCGCCACCAGGGTGAACCTTACTAAATTCGTCAATATCATAGACCTGTTGAAAAATTATTTCATGGAACTGTTTCTTGGCGATAATAGTTGGGTAAAATAATATACATGGTAAATTATCAACCTGATTTCCAATAATTGCTAGATTCTTGGAATTCGCCACCTGTTCACGCGTGTAAATGGCAGTATTGCGAGGCAATTCCTTGATTTTGGTGAAGCACATCGTTTCCTGGACTTCTAATGGCTGTTAATGTAGCTTGAAAGTATCATATGGAATTGCGGTTAAGGCTGCGTCAACTTTACATCATCACAATTTAATATGAGTCATCCAATTAGCTGAGGAGTAAAAAATTGTTAAGCCAATGAAACTCGCAATAAATTTTTAATTCTCCAAATCATATTAGTCAGTTTTATTCGGTTTATTAAAATTCAACAAAAAACTTCCAATCGCGTAAATTGAAATTATATCTTTCAGCCTTTTTGAATCAGCCCATTCTAGATATTGATGTTCATTCATTACCATTGATATATGAAGCTAAAGTTTCCGTGCTATATCGACGTTCTGGAAGATTTTCAATTATAAAAGATAAGTTCTTTCGATACCAAGACGAATAGGAATATTTATTACTATGTCAGCAGCTCGTACTCCTAGTTGGCCTTACTCAAATAGAATTGCTTTTTGCCGAATCATGGCTGATCCTGCCAAGAATCCGTTGGTACGTAAGTGTATAAATGATAAACCTATCGCGGATTCTGCCAGAGAGTTGTCTGAGTTTTTAAAGAAAATAGACAAAGTTACGTATAAAGATAAAGAATCTGGCCAGATGGTTGAAGCTAATCTTAGCTGGAATGAATATAATATTACTGGTGATCGCTTAATGAACCGATGGGCATATACTAAAAGGAATAGATCGTGGATGAATACGCTTCATACGCATTATACTGCAAGCTCGTTCGCCAAAACTATCGAGCCACTTCGCCGAGATTCTGATACGTTTGAAGTAGACTCAGAATCGCACTTGCAAGAAGCACTTGATGAGGTACTGCATCACAATCAATTTAACTATTTTATAAAACTTTAATTTCGTATATATTTTCTTTCATGATTTGTCTAGGAGTCTCTACTAATGGTTGCTGACAACAATGAAATTGCTGCTGCATATATTGTTTTCACCAAGGAAAAAGCAGCAGGACGCATTTCATCATCATCAAGCCTCCTTAGTACAAATATTGTACAGACTTCCAAAAGAAAGCTCAGTTACGATCTACCTGTTGATGATATTCCTGAAAATGATGCAACGCATCCTCGAGCAAGACGGAAAATCATTCCAACTGAGAAAATTCGCATCGCTCAGTTCGAAACAAATCAAATAGTTCCCTACTCAAAAAGAAAACGTGTTTCTTTTAACATAGAGGAGCCATCTTCTTCTTCAGACAAAAGTACTAAACCCAATAGATCGTCCTATCAAAATACCACTAAAAGAGTTCATCCAGAAAGTATGCTCAGCAAAAGTTCTACCTCTCCAGATATTCTGATTAATGCTGTGAAGGAAGAAAAGACAGCGCAACTAAAATTACAAGTTGAAATTGAAGAACTGAAACTAAGACAAGCCGAATTAAAAAACCAGGAAGAACGAGAGATTCGCGAATTTGAACTCAAAAGAGAAATGCTTGCTACCCTTAGGAATTCTTTTCTTTCTATAGCGCTTCAATTGTCAAACAATTAAACATTCAATCCCTGTGAAGCGTATTGTACTGCTTCATCTGAGACTAGCTGTGGGCATGTGTGTGTAGTGATAATTTGCTGGTCAGTACAATCTAACCATAAAGTTACTTCTGACTCCATTATTTGTCCACCAAAATCATTTGTACTCGAGTCAATGCAAAAATTGCATTACTTTTTCATGAATCTGTGTTGCATGTCAACGGCATAGCTGTTTAATAAAATCTAGTTTTTTAATGTTAGAAATGTGGCAGAAGATTTTCATATTTCGCATATGCTGGCATATAACTAATTTGGCACTTTTACAGCCACTGTTTAAAATTTTCAAGGTTAGTAAAATATTATATACTTACTTTATACTTATTCTTCTATATTCCATATTGACTATTTATTATGGTATTATAAATGACCATCAGGTTAAAGTGTCTCAACTTCTTTCTTTTTGTAACAGGTAGATCTATAGAAAGAAAAAGTTAAGATTTTGAAATAGTTTATTTTTCAAAAGCTTGGGATGAATTGAGCAACATTGGATGAAGTCTAATGCGAAGTATTCGTGGAGAAAAAGTCCAATCAATGAACAAATATTGTTCAGCAAATAATGCGATTGGACTTCATGAGTCGCCACTATAGGAACTAAATACTACAGCTAAATATATTAGAAATTTTTTCTTTGATTTTTTGACTCCCACGTTTCATAAAAATTATTATTCAGTTCAATTATATATTCAATCCAAGTAAAATATGATCAAAATTCGACAAGATTGGATACACAGTTATAAAACTTTATCTTCTGAACCAATTGCAGTAAAATATCTGTTGATATAATTCCTAGCCTATTTCATAGTGAAGTAATAAAATTAACATCTTTTAAGCATTTGGTGACAACTCAGGTTCAAGTGGAGATTAAAATATTGAAAGATCAACAACCTCTCACTTTAGGTTTATAATTGAGATTAAATCTCACTAAAAAAATTATAACTATTCAGGTTCACTACCAGTGTTCAAATACTGACAGGCTCTGAACTGTTCAAAGTAATAGCTTGATGGAAGAAGGAAAATACAGTAACATAATATAACACTTATACCTATGTTGGATGACGTAGCTTAGTTAGCGGGCAAAGTCCAATGTACAGCAGAGGGCAGACAAACAGCAGAGCAAAAATATGATTTAATAAAATGTAATTTCATTAAACTTCTGAAGAGAAGAGTGAACATAAACACAAGACTGAACAAGTAAACATGTCCTTGTTAGCTCCTGTGGTATACACTCTTGAAGTGCCCTTAAAATTTACTCTCTGGTGAATCTCACTAAATCTTTTGCTCCATAGATAAATGTAGTAATTTCCATTAGTAAGCTTGTGATAATTCTAGAATTATTTGAGTAATTCTAAGAAACTTTCTTTAGTGGAAATAAAGTGGAGTAATTGATAATAAGGCCAATTCAAGCAGAACTATAGTTTTTATGACAACTCTGAAATAATGTCCAGTTAGTTGAAATGGAGTTTGAAGTGGAATAGAAAACAGTAAAAAAAAGTTTTGAGGAAACATGATGAAAACAGAATGATTCTTTCATCAGTTGAACTAGTTGCAGAAAATATTTCAAGAGATTTTCAATTAACCATAAGAAAGATGACACGCGGCAAATTGTAGTGTAGAACAAAGGAGTTCATAAAGGATTGTGACTTTGGTATTGACATAAAAGGTTTGGCATTTAAGGCGTAATTAGAATGAACAATGCAATGAGGTAAAAAAGGCAAAAAAGTGAGAAGAGGTATGGGCAAAATATATGCAAACATTGACAAACATTGATGAACACAGTCAAGCAGTTATGCCATAACAATTCAAAGAGATAGTAGGACCAGCAAGTATCCTTACAGTAATTTAATTTTCTATCAAACCTCTGCTGACTTTTGTTATCAAATTCTTTGATGGCAGTTTGAATTTTTTGTGTGCCTAAATATAAACTTTCTTGACAAACCTTTGTATATTTGTCTAAATATCATTGCTACAGAAAGCAATGATCTGTGTTGGAAATTACAAAACATCAATTTCTAAGCATGAAGATTTAGCACATGTTTTGAATAGGCTTTTTTTGTGAATTAACCACATTGTACCAACTCAATGCCACATTCCTTTGTCCATCTAGAGACAACTGCTAATGTCTTTGTCAAAAAAAATATCAGCACATACAAGATATGCTAGCAATCTGGCATTTGTTTGGTGATATCATTATATTTAATCCAATCAAAAAGTGACAATTTTTTCAAAAATAAAAGAATAATTCAACATCAACATTGTGTATTCCTTGCCTAAATAAATAACGTAACTAAAGAAATGCTGCCTTGAAAAAGGGTTATGGTGCTGCAGTTTTATATCTCTTTGTCAATGATACATCACTTTGCAAGTCAAACATTTGTGTTCACATAATCCTTTTCCCATTTCATGTCATGCTTAAGTTTTTGGATAACACCATGCAGAACAGCTGGAGATTAAAAAGTGTTGCCTGAAGAATGATATTTTTCTGCAAAAATGAGTTCAGTATCCATACTTTTAATAAGCTGCCTTAAAAACAGAAGTTGTCATTGTTAACTCCTTGTCTACAATTTATTCATATTTTACAGATTTTAGACGTTAAGACTTTGGCAGATACTTTTGTTCATCAAAAAAATATGAAGAATATGAACATCTGCTAGGTCATGATCTGTTTTGCCATGTAATTTGTTATGGAGTCATGATTTGTTATTTGCTATGTGCCTATGTATGATTCTCAAAAATAGTCAGCTATTCTATTGACTTAATTCATCATACATGTGTATTCTCTTAAGCTGTGTTCTCTTGAGTTGTATGGTGTTGACAGGAATTTTCTTGACAGCAAATAAAACAGAAAGTAATACAATGTATTTGTGTGTGTTGTTTTGCATTTTTTTGTCTGTCCTGTGTGTCCTGATTTACATGTGGAATAAATTTATCAATTTCTAGCATTCAGAAAAAATTATCATATACTGCTGGCTTCCAAAACTTATGCCTGTAATTCTCTCACCTTACTTTTAGTCACAGTTTTAACAGTTATGGTTTCTGTAATAGGCTCTGACAATTTTGAGAGTAAGCTCCAATTGTCAGCCCTCAACACCTAGCCAATCTGACCATCAGTGACATTTTCAAAAGTGAAATCTAGTAAAAATTTGAGTTTCTGAATATGTATCAAGTTGTGTACTAGAAAAAATAATCAAGTTAAGTATAATGTAAAAGCTTAGATTAGACTCTTTGATTTTTCATATCATCACATTGAAACCATTTTCTTACTATGAAATTGTCATTTCAATGTATATAAATGTTACAGTTTTAAAATGTCAAAACAATGGATTATTATGATATGGCCAAACCTCTTCTTTATCATAGAAAAGAGATAGGACTTTGTTGCAGCTAAAAGTTGAAAATGCCAATTTTCTAAAGGCATTTTTGAACCTTTATAGATTGTAGTCATGCTGAAATTGTATTCAGCTGAATATCTTAGCTTAGTAGAAGTGATTAATGGCAATTTTTATTTTTGCATACTTACTTTTATTAGGAATTATACAAATGATTGAAAAAAAGCTAAAGATTAGGCTACTTTATAAGATATATAGAAATCAGCTATCATGTAGAACATTTTAAGAAGTATTAATAGCTGTTAGGAATTAACTCCCTTAGGGATTAATTCTTTTTTATAACTGCCGTCAGTTTTTATTTATGACGTTGCAAGTAAATTGGCTGCACGGATTCTAGTAGGGTTATATATTTTGTTGTGTCAATGAAGTTAGCTCACTTCTATCAACACAATTAGTGCATGATAAACATACACATTTCTGTTACAATTTCTTGTGCTTAGTTGTGTTTCATATTTCTAACAATAGCTCAGATAACTATATCTTGGCATTTTTTTCAGCATGTACACATGTATTTACAAAAGCAGGGTCAAACATCAAAATGCAGCTTGATTGTAGCTATAAAAGCTTCAATGCTGACATGAGTTCATTTTTTTGTGGTGGTCAAGGATGTTGTCCCACTTTAATGGGTATATTATATGCATGTGTCTTGAGTTTTTTTAGCTAGATTGAAACAAGTATTTTCTATCAAGTCTAAACTCTTATCTCAACTCCCTGTTTGTTTTATGCAATGTTAACTTACTGTCCAGAGGAATAATACTTTATACTATTTTGTGTGATGGCTACAAATACTTTTGTACCAGCCCAGATCATAAAGTATGGAAAAGTTTCAAAGACATGTTTACCCTTGGATATGATAACATGGTGCTCATTCCTGGAAATAAGCCTCTTGGAGCAGGCAAGACAAGTGTGGTCAGCACAGAAGAGAGATAAGATTCAATGGATCTAGGATGCTTTCAATAGGCTTAGATGTGGCTTTCCTTGGGTTGCTAGAGAATATGTTTAAATTTGTTGTTGACTTAATGCATATATATACACACACATACACAAACAATTATATTGATAAAACAGCAATTTCTTCACAAATGAAAATAGGCCTGGGGAAAGATAGTAGAATCTAAACGCAGCTGAAGAACAGCTCATATTTGAAAAAATGATTAATAAAGTGAATCGAATCAGTTGGGTACCAATTTTACTTAAATTGTGATTCCTCCAAAGACTGCATCACAGAGTACATTGAGGACAATTTTCTATTGCACTTTTGGCTTTTTTGTATGTAGTGAGATAGTTTGTGCTCATTATTTATAATTAGTGGGTAGCGTACCAGAACAGTTGTACAGTCTTCTCATATGTATATATAAAATGGAAAGTTTTGCTACAGGTACTATGTAAGTAGTTTTAAAATAGTTTATGATAATACACAAAATTTTCTTACCAAAACACGTTTAAATTGTTTTGTATTATTTTATTGTTACATTTTTAGTACTTTTTTATACCTTATCGTTCATGTGCTATTAAAAATATTAGTTTACCATTGTAAATATGCTTTTTTTAGCATTTTCCTGAAGCATTTCTCACAAAAAAATAAGGCAATGCTCTAAAACTAGATTCCACAGTTACTCTTTACAAAAAATGCATAAATTTTAAAAGCAATTAACACTTTAATTAGTATACAGTAGTACTATTAGATTAAAATATGTCTGCAAAAATTCAATGAGACAGAAAGAAGCATATGATGTTAAATAAATATAATATGTTTCTATATTAGTATGTTGAAAAAAAATGTTATAATACTTTCTGTAAAAGCAAAATATGCTTTATATAACAAATCAATGAAAAACATTTAAAATTTTTTACATCTACCATGATAACAAAATGCATTGTTATACATGGCTAATAAAACTACAGCTCAGCAAGCTACATAACTTCAAAATTGCCACCAAGTAGAACTTCTTAAATTCAATCTTTTTCAATACAAACATTCTTTTTCAATCCATTTTTTAATCAATTTGTAATACAAACAGACATTTAATCATAAATCACACAGTTTACATTAATGCATTACTAGAGTTCATTTCTAGCGATGCAAGACAGACAATTATTCAATCATATGATGGACCAGTAGTAATTGTGCTGTGGCACTATTCCATTGGCTAAAGTGAGAACATGATGTCAGCAGTCAGAACTCTCAAACTGAGAACAAAAACAATGATGCAGCTAACATAGTTATAGGATTAACCGTTAACCGGTTAATTCCAAACAGTAATTTACTTTGGCAGAAGTAAAGCATAAGCATAATAACTAAAGGAGAAGCCAAATAAATTGGAATTATAAGATTGATGAAAATTCTAGAAAAATATCCAGTTAATTGAAAGTAGAGTTTGAAATACTGTAACATAAAGTAGAGCAAGGTTTCATAATCTAACCATTGCTGAAGAGGTATTATGCCATGGAACATGCATAGGTAGAAAATGAGTTAAGAAGTTTCCACAGAACCATAAGGAACACAACACCTGGCATTAATTGAGGGCACAGTACAAATAAATCTGTGTTAGAAACATGAAAAATTGCTAAGCACAAAAACTGTGACAGAAATTCATATATTTATCATGCACTAATTGTGTTGATAGAAGTGAACTAACTTCAACACAACAAAATATAAAACCCTACTAGAATCTGTGCAGCCAATTTACTTGGAACGTTATAAATGGACACTGACCGCAGTTTTAAAAATAGAATTAATCCCTAAGGGAGTTAATTCCTAACAATCTATTAAAAAGTTATAACAAAGGTATTGACATAAAGGATTGGTATAAGGGCACAATTGAAGTAATAGGTGCAATGTGGTAAAAGCGGCAAAAAGGAGGAAAAAAGCACAGGCAAAGTGTAATGGAAAATAGACAAACATAGTTGAGCAGTTATGCCATAACAAGTTATAGAGATAGCAGGACCGGCAAGTATCCTGACACTCTTAATACACTGATGCTTACTCATTTTAGGTTCTTATTATTTTTATCAGTTTCTGATTGAAATCAATAGACTACAAATATTTTTTATTTATATATCTGTGCATATACTTCATATTATACCAAATTCTCCACATATATGTATATATACATGGTTTGATAAAGCTAAACTTGCTTGATAAACTTACCATTAAGGCTTTACACATTTCTTCTGGGTTTTCCAATGTTTAAGTGTAATTGTACCATGGTTTTAATATAAATATTTATAACTTTAAAAATGCAAAGAAGGCAAAAAATCTTTTTTCAACTTCTATTATGGCTAATTGGTGACAAAACTTACAATTATGACTTGGTGTCAGGAATTAACCCGTAATACGGTTAATCCCTTGTCTTTGTAGTTGCAGATATTCTGACAATTTGAAATATGTTCTCAAAAAGAATGTTCTCTTTTTGAGAACATGATGCTTCAGTTTCTAGTTTAGTGTTGCATTTGAAAAGTGATCTCACTTCTTGCAACACAGGTTAAGAATAATATACCTGTTCCAGGCTGTTACTCTCTTGTGTTGTTCTCTTGTGTCCTCATTTCTGGCCTTTGCATCTTGACAGTTTGCAAGAAGTCCAACTGCTGCTAGTTCAGCACTTTGTTTTTTTGTGTTCCTCGGTGCCTTTTCCTTGCTGTACATTATTTGAGTTTCTGGTCAACTTTGTTCTTTCATTGACATTTTTCTTGCCCACTTTGTTCTACACTTTGAACAACTACGGCAGCTCATGGTCTCACACCTGAACAAGTAAATTAACTTCTGGTGGAATTAAAACAGGCAAAGGAGCAACTTCAAGTAGCAGCTCAACAAATTGTACAACTGGAAACATTTGCAGCTCAAAGTGTTCCTAAACCCACGCCAGAAGCTCCAGTTACAGCACCTATTTTTTGTGAACCACAAGTCCAAAGTCCTTTACCGTTTGATGGGGACAAAGCAAGGACTGAATCGTTTTGGGCACAGCTCAGTATTTGTTTTGAGTTACAATGTAGCAGTTACCCAAATGACAGGTCCAAGGTTCTTTTTGCTATCAGCAATATGAAAGGGATGGCTTTTGGTTGCGTACTTCCGTACATCCGCGTAGACCATGACATCCTCCAGAATTATGATATTTTTGTGACAAATTTTTGCTCCACTTTTGGCAACATAAACCGTCCAAGGAAAGCAGAACTTGAACTACTGAATCTCAAACAGGGTCATTGTCCAGTTGTTGAGTATATTTTGGACTTTCAGTGCCTCAGCATGGAAGTTGAATGGGCGGACACCTTACCTCTTTGCTCAATGTTTGACAAAAGACTCAACCGGAATATTAAGCAGGCCCTCTGCAATTTCCAGCGTCCAAGTACCCTTCCAAAATATTTTTGCATTGTAGCTGAACTTGATAACCGTCATATTGAGTTTTGTCAAGCGTTTGGTGAAAAACATGCCTGGACTAATCCTCCTCAAGTTTCTCACCACCCAACTTCATCCACTCATGATGGAGTTGCAGACATGGTCATTGGTGCAGTACAATGTCATGGACCTCTAACTTCCGATGAACGCCAATGACGTTTTGACGATTATCTATGTTTGTATTGTGGGGATGAAAGGCATATTGTTAAAGTATGTCCAAAGATGCAAGGGTGTAAGCAGCAGTAGCAAAAGAGGGATCTGGTAGGAGGAACTAAGCTTGCTGGACTTGAATACCCATATCTTATGGTAGATGTTTTGGATTCCAATAAGCCTTTATCAAGTGTATGTGCATTAGTAGACTCAGGGGCTGATAAGTGTCAGGATCTGATCTGTTTCGCCATGATCTGTTATTGAACTGTGACTCTATGGACTTAATTCGTCTTATATGTGTATTCTTGTAAAGTACGTTCTCT
>JAULBW010014900.1:30078-101193 GCA_032358265.1 Vaucheria bursata | reverse complement strand
CCACAAATATTTTATTATTAGATGTAAAAATAAACTAAAAGTTTAATTTTGGATGAAATTTTTATGGAGCTTCTTGATAAAATACGCAAATACGAAAGTATGCACGTTGTTTTTTGGCTGGTGAAAGACACCTGCTGGATGCTGGAGCTTAAATGGCTTGGGGCAATTATGATGGTTCCTACATTGCTTTTGGCCGTTTATATTATCTACAAAACAAAGGGCACTTTAGATCTTTACATTAACACCGCTATCCTTTTTTGGATCATGGCTAACAGTTTTTGGATGATGATGGAGTTTTTTAACGATAATGAGTACCGTTATTTTGCATCCATTCCCTTTGCTTTAGGCTTTCTTTTTGTCGGCATTTTTTATTTTAAAACCCTGCGTAAAAAGCTTGTTAAAGCTTAATGCCGCTTATTTTGCGGCGTGTACCACCTAATCACTTCTTTTAGCTAAAAAAATTGAAAAAATAGCGCAAAAATGCTAGCTTTATGGCTCAATTTTACTTTCTATTATGATCGAGACCATTCCATACCAAACCAAACATAAAATACGTATTGTAACTGCTGCTGCTTTATTTGACGGACATGATGCTGCTATTAATATTATGCGCCGTGTGATGCAAAGTACCGGTGCAGAAATTATCCACTTAGGGCACGACCGCAGTGTACAGGAAATTGTTGATTGCGCCATCCAGGAAGATGCTAACGCGATTGCTATTACAAGTTACCAGGGCGGACACAATGAGTATTTTAAATACATGTATGACCTATTAAAAGAACGCAATTGCTCACACATCAAAATTTTTGGTGGTGGTGGCGGCACCATTCTTCCCTCAGAAATCGAAGAACTCCAAGCTTACGGCATTACACGCATCTATCACCCCGATGATGGTCGCAGTATGGGCCTACAGGGCATGATCAACGATGTGTTGATTCAAAGTGATTATGCGACTGGTGCCAATTTAAATGGAGAAGTCAATCATTTAAAAGAACGCGATCACCGCTCTATTGCCCGATTAATTTCGGCGGCAGAAAATTTTAATGAAGAAAGTAAAGCGATCCTGACTAAAATTCGCGAACAATCTAAAACCTCTAACACCCCTGTGATTGGTATTACCGGAACAGGTGGGGCAGGTAAGTCGTCTTTAGTGGACGAATTAGTACGTCGCTTTTTAATGGATTTTCCAGATAAACACATTGGTATCATTTCGGTAGACCCAAGTAAACGTAAAACAGGTGGCGCTTTATTAGGCGATCGGATCCGTATGAATTCGATTCGTAACGAGCGCGTGTACATGCGTTCTTTGGCAACGCGCCAAAGCAATTTAGCACTCAGCAAATACGTACAAGATTCCATCGATATTTTAAAAGCCAGTGGCTTTGATTTGGTGATCATTGAAACAGCGGGCATCGGACAAAGTGATACCGAAATCATCGAGCATAGCAACATGAGTCTGTACATCATGACGCCTGAGTTTGGTGCAGCTACTCAATTGGAAAAAATTGACATGTTAGAGTTTGCCGATATTGTTGCCATCAACAAGTTCGATAAACGTGGCGCACAAGATGCCTTGCGCGATGTAAAAAAACAATACAAACGCAATCATAATTTGTGGGAAATTAAAGATGAAGACATTCCAGTATACGGCACTATCGCTTCACAGTTTAATGATCCAGGCACTAACACACTCTACAAAGCACTCATCGATAAATTAGTTGAAAAAACACACTGCGATTTAAAATCTACATTCAAAATCACAGGTGAGATGAGTGAAAAAATTTACATCATCCCTCCTGGCAGAACCCGCTATCTGAGCGAGATTTCAGAAGCTAGTCGTACTTACGACAAATGGGCCAACGACCAAAGTGAGCTCGCGTTTAGATTACAAAGTTTATACAGTAGCATCGAAACGATTAAAGTGAGCAAGATGGCTGACAAAGATCGTTTGGTAAAAGCTTTAGAAGAAGAAGCAGCGACTTTAAAATTGGACATCGATCCACGTAATTTAAAAACTCTAGAAGGTTTCGATCAAAAGAAAAAGAATTATACCGACGAATTTTATGTGTACACCGTTCGGAATAAAGAAATAAAAATTCAAACACATTACGAAAGTCTATCGCACTTACAAATACCTAAGGTAGCAGTACCAAGGTATAAAGGCTGGAATGATATTTTGAAATGGACCCTGCGTGAAAACTTCCCAGGCGAGTTTCCATACACCTCAGGTATTTATCCATTTAAACGTGAGGGCGAAGATCCAACGCGGATGTTTGCTGGTGAAGGCGGACCAGAGCGTACCAATAAACGTTTTCATTATGTGAGTTTAGGGATGCCTGCACACCGCTTGAGTACAGCGTTTGACAGTGTTACTTTATACGGAAATGATCCAGACCACCGTCCGGACATCTACGGAAAAATTGGGAATAGTGGTGTAAGCGTCTGCTGTTTAGATGATGCAAAAAAACTCTACAGTGGATTTAACTTAGCAGATCCGAAAACATCGGTGTCTATGACCATTAACGGTCCAGCTGCTACCATTGCTGCCTTTTTTATGAATGCTGCCATTGATCAACAGTGCGAATTGTACATCAAAGAAAATGGCTTAGAAAAAGAGATCGATCAAAAAATTGAAGCCATCTTCAAACAAAAGGGAACCAAACGTCCGCGCTATAACGCCGAGCAATTACCAGAGGGCAACAATGGTCTAGGCTTGATGTTACTGGGTGTAACGGGCGACCAAGTATTACCTGCAGATGTGTACGCGAAAATTAAGGCGCATACTTTATCACAAGTACGTGGTACTGTTCAGGCAGATATTTTAAAAGAAGATCAGGCGCAAAACACTTGTATTTTTAGTACAGAATTTAGCTTGCGCGTGATGGGTGATGTGCAGCAGTATTTTATTGATCAGAATGTCCGCAATTTTTATTCGGTGTCTATCAGTGGTTACCACATTGCTGAAGCTGGTGCTAATCCTATCTCACAGCTGGCATTTACCTTAAGTAATGGTTTTACGTTTGTAGAATATTATTTAAGCAGAGGCATGAACATCAATGACTTTGCACCGAATTTATCGTTCTTCTTTAGTAATGGTATTGATCCAGAATATAGTGTGATTGGTCGCGTAGCCCGTCGTATATGGGCCAAGGCCATGAAGAATAAATATGGCGCCAACGAACGCAGTCAAATGTTGAAGTATCACATTCAAACATCGGGTCGTTCGTTACATGCACAAGAAATTGACTTCAACGATATTCGTACCACGCTGCAAGCCTTGTACGCGATTTACGACAACTGCAATAGCTTACACACCAATGCTTACGACGAGGCCATTACAACGCCAACCGAAGAAAGTGTGCGCAGAGCCATGGCCATTCAATTGATCATTAACCGTGAACTAGGATTAGCGAAAAATGAAAATCCATTGCAAGGTTCATTCATCATTGAAGAGTTAACTGATTTGGTAGAAGAAGCGGTACTGAAAGAATTTGACAGCATTACTGAACGCGGTGGTGTGTTGGGTGCTATGGAAACCATGTACCAACGCAGTAAGATTCAAGAAGAAAGTTTGTATTACGAAACTTTGAAACACAACGGTGAATATCCAATTATTGGTGTAAACACCTTTTTGAGTTCTAAAGGAAGTCCAACCGTTTTACCGCGCGAAGTAATTCGTTCTACAACGGAAGAAAAAGAAGCGCAAATTAGTACGCGCAATATTTTGTGGGAAACGCACAAGGACAAAAAAGAAGAAGTTCTAAAACGACTACAAGTAGCCGCCATTCAAAACAAGAACATGTTTGAGGGCTTGATGGAAGCAGTAAAATATTGCTCTTTGGGCCAAATTACCTCTGCATTGTTTGAGGTGGGAGGTCAATATAGAAGGAGTATGTAGTACAATTTGGTCAATTTTAGGGGGTCGAATGAGGAAAACAGCCGATTTTGACCCTTTTTTTGGCGAGATTTTTAACAAATTGAGGGAAAACCCCATAAAAAAAGTATCTTTGGCTTAGAAAATTAGTTTAATGAAAAAATACGTTACAGCACTGGCTATTCTTTTTGTAGTTGACTTCAGTACGGTCGCAATGGCACAGGATTCAACTAGAACCGCAAATCCGGTTTTTGGGCACTTTGTCGAATTCTCAAAAACTGAGTGGATTGTTGGTATTCACGGAGTTGCTATTGATGACGATGGTCAATGGTTTACTGGCCTTTTTAATGTGAGCAAGTCTTGGAATTTTGTTCCCTATCCTTCTCGCGTAACCGTTGAAAAAAAGATCAAAGATGATTTGAGTGCAGAAGCTGCAATTGCTTATTCGCAATACAAAGCTGGCAAAAATGTAAATGATTACATCATGCCTACTTCAAATCCATTTTTTGCAATTGATGTAAATGCGAAATATTATTTGGGTGGTTTCATTGGTCGTAATAAATACTTTGATCCCTATGGCGTTGCAGGTATTGGATTTACAATGCGTCCGGCCCTTACTCGTACAAAAAGCACACCAACAGGTAATATTGGTGTAGGTTGTAATTTTTGGTTATATAAAGGATTTGGACTTAATATTCAAACCTTAGCTAAGGTGAAAATTCTTCCTAAATCATCTAACTATTTACAACATTCGGTGGGTGTCGTTTATCAAATTGGGTATATCGATAATGCAGAACCAAAAGAAGGTGCAATTAGAGGTGCACTGTAATACGAATTATTGAACAAAAAAAAAGACCGCTAATGGCGGTCTTTTTTTTTGTCTTTGAATTTTAAATCTGTGTCTGCTTTTTTCTAAACCATTTAAAAGGATCTTTGCGTGGCTTCTCATTGCCATATCCGTATCCATACCCATATCCGTAGCCGTAGCCATATCCGCGCTTTTGATCACTTCCATTCACTAATACAGCCATATTAGGTAAACGCTTCTCAGCATTTAGGCCATGTGCGATGCGGAGTAATCTGCGATCTAAAAAATTAGCTCTCACAACAAATACAGTACTGTCTGCAAATTTGCTAATCAATAAAGTATCTGTAACCAAGCCAACTGGCGCAGTGTCAACAATAATATAATCGTATTCTTTTTTGAGTTGTTCAAAGGCCTCATCGATTCGAGATTGCATTAAGAGCTCAGCAGGGTTCGGTGGAATGGCCCCCGACGGAAGAATATCGAGATGTTGAACATCATTAGAAGAAAAAATTATTTCTTTTAAAGTCAATTCGCGATTCATGACGTAATTGGTCAAACCCGGTTTATCTGTCAAATCGAGATACGCTAAAATTTTAGGAGCACGTAAATCTGTACCTACTAAAAGCGTTTTTTTGCCAGAAGACGCAAAACTAGCTGCAAGGTTCAAGGCAATAAATGACTTACCTTCTTTTCCAACGGTTGAAGTCACAAACACCGTGCGGCATTTGCTAATAACACCCTGATTCATAAATTCAACATTGGTACGCAAGAGGCGGAAAGCCTCAGCCACATTTGAATTATTATTGGCTTGCACCACTAACTTTTCTTTGCTTGAGATTTGCGGAATATCTCCCAAGAAAGGCAGACCAATTCTGTCGGTATCAATTTTACCGTGTACGTTTGTGTCAAGCATTTCAGCTAAATAGAGCAGTATAATAGGTAATAATAGACCAGCCACAATGGCGAACAAAAAGATGACTCCTTTTTTAGGAGCCACCGGAACGCCATTACTATAAGCAGAATCCACCACTTTTGCATTAGACACGGTAACAGCAAGTGCAATATTGGTTTCTTCGCGTTTTTGCAACAAATACAAATACAGTGCTTCTTTAATTTGCTGCTGTCTTTGAATGTTCCTGTATTCACGCTCATATTTTGGCACACTGCCAATTTTCCGAATAATTTCTTGATCTTTTTTAGAGAGCTCCTTTTCTTTGATGGACAATGTGTTTCTGAAATTTTCAAGCCCTTCTAAAATTGAACTGCGCATCTGTGCAATTTGAGAATTGTAATCTTGTACTAATGGATTTCTCTCACCCGCATTTTTCATGACCCTGTTGCGGTCTAATACAGCTTTGTTGTAATCGTTGATTTGCGCTCCAATCACAGGGTCACTTAAGCTAATGTTAGCAGGAATCAGATCATTTGGATCGGTATGCTTTTTGACATACTCGTTCATAAAATCGGCCACTTGAATTTGGGTAGTCACATCCAACATGTTCATTTCACTTTGAGTGCCGGTTTCCAAAAACAATTTTGCCTCTGACTCAACGTTTGTGAGTTTGTATTTCTTTTTAAAATCTTCGGCTTCTGTTTCAACGTCACTTAAATCTGCCGTTATGTATTTGATACGATCATTAATAAATTCAGCAGTGTTTTTACTCACTTCATTGCGATCATAGATGGCATCGAGATTGTGTTGTTTAATAAGATTGTCTACAATAGCGGACGCCTTATCAGGCAATAGATCGCGGAGACTAATCGTAATAGCGTTTGAATTTTTTGAAACGGGAGTTACCTTTACCGCGGCGAGGTATTTGTTCACTACCGCGTCTTCGGTACTTTTTACCACTCTAAAGTCTTTATTTAAAGCGTTGTTATCAAAATAAGCCGTCGTATAAAACACCACTTTTGCATGCGCCGTTTTTACCGTGTCGCCAAAATTATAATCACCAATGTTAGTTTCAGTATCGCCTTGTTTGAGTGTAAAATTGTTTTTTGAAGTCGGTACCACAATCCAACTGTCTTTCCAATCATTATCTACATCGGCATTAGTGAGGTATTCAATTTTTATTGGTGTTTGACTGAAACGTTCGTGTTCAATGGGACGTCCGAACGAATAATAAGAGACACTTAGTTTTAATTCACGCACGACAAGGCGCATGAGCGAACGAGATTTTAAAATTTCAATTTCGTTATCAATGCTCTTGTTGTTTTTAAGAATGCCGAGATCTTCAAATGCCGACAACTCATCTGAAATAGAACCGCCCTTTTTATCGTCCTTAATCAAGATGGTAGCATTGACTTCATACACCGGGGCGTGGTATCTCAAATAAATAAACGCCCCAATAATACATGCGAGGAGGCTAATCACAAACCACTGCCATTTAAAGAGGTACTTGAGTAAAAGGTCTTTTACTACATTATCATTTTGACTGATCTGTGATTCTGTAGTGAATGTGTTTTTCATAAACTTACTTACTTAGCAATACTGTCATTGTAACTAACAGTGATAAAACAGAAATTACGATGCCAACATTGGCAGGATTAACAACGGAAGAATTGATTTTTGCGCGATTAGGTTCAACATACACCACATCGTTTTGCTGGAGGTAGTAGGCAGGAGAACTAAAAAAATCAGACTTGGTTAAGTCTACACGTATTTCAGAACGTTTTCCGTTCACCGTACGTATCACGAGAACATTTGTACGTTTGCCTGTTATTGTCAAATCACCCGCAATGCCTATGGCTTCGATGAGTGTTAAGGATTCATTAGGGAGTGTAAAGGTGCCTGGATTGCGAACCTCGCCCAATACACTGATTCTGAAATTAATTAATCGGATTAAGATTGTAGGTTCTTTTAAATACGATTCCAGTTTGGTTTGAATAGCTTGCAATGCTTGTGCGTGGGTCAATCCCCCTACTTTTATTTTTCCCAATACAGGAAAATCAATATTACCTTCTGCATCTATCAAATAACCCGGAGGCGCTGGTGTGCCTGTTGCGTAGCCCCCTTGATTGGCTGAGTAATTTAAACTAGGAATGTTGAATGGTTTTGCCGCGTCAAGATCACGGCCCATCACCGTAATAGAAAGCAGATCGCCATTAGCATAGACCAATTCGCGAACTGGCACTTCACTATTACTCGAATTGCCCTTACCAAAATACACCATGGGCTTGCGCGAGGTACAGGCGCTTAATAAAAACATTACGACCAAGACTACTGAACTTGGAAAAAGAAAGGGTTTCATACAGGGAGTACTTTAAAGGTCAAAAATAGGCAAATTTTACCAGCTAATGTCCATTAGGCGCTGCGTTTACGGCGAAACACAATATTGAAAATAGCCATAAAGAAAAATCGAACATCGGTACTAAAACCATGTTTATTAGCAGCCATTAGGTATTCGCGCTCTGCTTGAATGCAGCTGTCAACGCTGCTGCTGCGGTTTAGCGCCACATAAGGTGGAATACAACCGGGCTTTTGTTTCAACCGAAGGGCTTTTAAATCTTCCGGAATTTCTTGAAAATACCGTTCGCTGACCGGCCTAACGCCCACCAATTTTAAATCACCTTTTAGTAAATTGATAATTTGAGGCAATTCGTCCAGCCAATACCTTCGCAGCACCTTCCCCCAGGGAGTTAACCGAAAATCATTTGCGGGCTTTCCCGTTTCAGCGTAACCGCTTACCTGCAATACGTAATCCTGCAAATATTCAGCATAGGGATGCATGGTGCGAAGTTTGTACACGTAAATTGTTTTGCCGTTCTTTCCTAACCTTGGCATTTGGTAAATTGGGCCATAACTCGCTTTCATGTTATAATCGGGCGCAGCAATCTTTTTGCTCACAACATACATTAATCCACCAAAGCTAGCATAATCAACCAATTCAAATCCGCAACTTGCCAATCGTCCAAAGGCTTCGGCTTTAGACAACAAACGATTGCGACCTCGCGTAAAGAAAAAATAGACTTTTTTTAGTCCCCACATTTTCGGAAAAACGCGCAGGATAATAAATTCAATAGCCGACCATAATTTACCGATTACCGGTACTTTGTTGATTTTACTTTTATCTCGACGAGCGGTAAATGTTTCAAGGCAAACCACAAAATAATCGCCATTCTTTAACTTCTCATTTGCTGCTTCAAAAAACTTATTCATGAAGCGCATGTCGTTGATTCGACTAAAATTGATGATAGCTGTAAGCGGCTTATTATAGTTTACGATGTTAAATTGGTTAGTAGAAGACAATACAAACGTGTTTTCGTTTTCTATCTCCACATGGCGTTCAATAAAATCGAATGCGCCTTCCCCAATCTTATCTGTAATATGATGTTTCATGCTAAGAGGCTGCCTGATTAGGATAATTGTCAATAAGATGAATGATATAATCACTCACATTTATTTTATCTGCTAACATTTTTTTTCTGCGCAATGCATACTGCTCCTTTAAATTGTTGTTATTAGCGATTTCAGTTACTGCATTCTCTATTTCTTCATTCTGACGAGGTAAAAAAGCCTGCGTTAGATGATATTTTTTTTCAAGTTCCTCAAGCACTGAAATCTTCCCCGCAAAAGAATTGATGCGAATACCAGGTACACCAAGCAAAGCAGCTTCAACAGCCATACTTTGACTATCGCCAATATAGCCATGAGCAAAGGCCAACAAATGATGCATATATTGAGGCGGCATTTTTAAAATCAAATGCTCAAATTCAACTGAACTTCCGCTTTCTGCAGAGATCAGCACTTGCCCTTTAGTCTGCAAAATGTTCACCATGTTTCTTAAAAGCTCAGGTGTAATACCCGAAGCCCCACTGTCATGATGTGCTTGTAAATTTGAACAGCGAATAATGAAGTAAGGTGTAGTTGCGTTGACGTATGTATTGATATACTCAAAATTTGGCTCAAACACTTGTGGATGAAGGTAAGCGAGTTTTTGGTACCCTTTATAAAATATGGTTTTTTGATTCCATTTTCCATTGTCACAGCCCTCGGGAGAAACAATGTGTTTTACGAATGGATACGCAATTTTTCCGACCAAGGGTATGATACGAACGTCATCTTCTACAAAAAACAAAGACGGAATGTTCAAGAGCTTACCCACATGTGCTATTTCGGTTGAAGTGCCAATAAGCAAATCGGGTTTAAATCGCAAACATTGTTTAAACAGTCGCCAATCTTGCATTAACAAAGCTTTAGCAATGTGAAAGCGCGTACTTTTTCGGCCATGCGGCAATACATTAATATATGACATGTTATTGGCTTTAAGCAGGTCTTCTAACACATCTTTACTTGTAGCTAACACCAATACATTATGTTTTTTCTCGAGCGTCACAATCACGCGATGAAACAAATGAAACTGAGAAGGATGGTGCAAATAAAACAATAGGTTCATTCAGCAGAAAACGCCTCGTGCGATGATAAGTCTTTAATCACTTTAGCCGGAACACCCGCCACCATGGTGCGCGCTGGTACGTCTTTGGTGACCACAGCACCCGTAGCAATAACAGCTTCGTCACCAATCGTAACACCGGGCGCAATGATTACGCCTGGCATGATCCAAACACCTTTACCAATTCTGGTAGGCATGATTTGACGTGGATATATTTTTTTTAATCGCGTGTCTGATGGTATGTTTGCATGTGCGGTTATAATACAACGATCGCCAACGGAGGTGTGATCTCCAATATAAATTTGATCTGTGAAAACACGATCAAAAATTACTTCATGCCCGATATACACGCCTACCCCAATATTAACCCCGCGCCAACGGTGAATGCGTGTGCGCCAACTTTTAACAGGACAAAAGAAGGCGACCTTATCTAAAATAAAACGCCAGATAAACCGGAAGCCATAACGCAACTTTCCGATAAATCCTGTTAAACCATAAAATGCTAAAACTTCATCTGCGGGCATGCTCTAGTTGTTTTTGATAAAGGGCTTTACAAGTTAGGAATTGAAATTCTTTTTGTGTGAAAAACTGCAACTCACGCTCAAAGATAGGCAAAGCTTTTTCACCCAAATTGCGAATTTTTAAACGGTGTCTCAAGACATCGCCTAGTAAATAGGAAATATAATTTTTAGCTCTGCGTTGCAACTTGCCGCCATCGTAAGTTTCATCAATAAACTCGTTCGGATGTGTCAAAAACACAAAGGGACGGCCATTAAAGAGCGTCTCGGCATAGAGTGCATTCCTTGTAAGGCGATTGAGCGCAGGCGCTATGCGCATAAAAGTACCGATATAAGGAAAAGCCGCCGCGGAAATTGGAATTTCGAGCAAGTCACTAGTTCCTTTTCGAAACACATTATCAGCTTGTGTAAAATACGGCTGACGAGGCGTGCTTAACCAATGTAGTTTTTTTAAAGCTCCAAACGACATAAACATATCCAAACGTTGAGATGCAATGGAGCTATCCACTTTATATCCCGCTTCCAACAAGGCTGAACTGATGCGCGCATCAACACGGGCAGCTGGCGCTCTAAATGACATTATTTCTTGACCAATGATGTCTTCAAGAATTTTTTTAGATTGTTTGAGATGCTCTACTTGCGTTTCATAAGGTAGAACATCGAAGGCCTTATGCGCCAAATGTGTGAGACCATGGGACGCAATTTCATGACCACGTTCGAATGCCATTTTCACTACTTGAGGCTTCAACTTAGCAATGTAGCCAGTATAAAAAAAAGTGGCTTTGACTTGGTACTTATCATAGAGATCTAAGAGACGCGGCATGCCTTGATCAAGGACATAATTTGCCGTTTCATCTCTGAGTTTATGATTTAGAATCGACGTTGTTTCAACGTCGTTGGTAATCAAACAGAACTTATTCAAGTTTATTTTTTTTGATCGATGAATTCACGACACCACAATTCGACGTTGATCCATTTCCAAATTTCTTTTGAAATTTCAATTTTACGATCAATGTGTTGTTGAAACAAATATAGGGCGCGATCTTGTTGAAAATACGGTCGGCTAGCAAAGGATTCTGAATTGAGAATGGAGAGGATGAACGTCTTGAATTTTTCTTCTCTAAACCAGTTGCCCGCTGGAGTTTCAAACCCAATTTTACTATTTCTATTTCTGATTTTTTCGGGCAAGATGCCCTTTAAACCCTCACGCATAATAAATTTTGTAACCCCATTTCTGATTTTTAAATCATCATCAGAATTTAACAGAGCTTCCACCAGGCGCACGTCCAAAAAGGGCTCGCGAGATTCAACCGAAAACCGCATCGAATTGCGATCAGACCACTTTAAGAGGTGTTGTAATTTATGTTTTAAGTGGTCGCGACTCGCTTCTTTTAAATTTGGTGACGCATAAATAGACGCAAATACCCGACTGTTTTTTTGAAACTCTTTTTCAAAACTTGCACGCATGGCAAGGTGTTTGTTTTGTTTCAGTCCCCTTTTTATAACATCGGGTACTACAAAAAAAACAAACGCTTTCAAAGGTAAAATTGATCGGTGGCGAACCACATAGCTTACCATTTCACGCAGCATTTTTAGCCACCTAAAGGACAACAATAACTGCTTATAATAACTTCCAAAAAAATAATGGTAGCCTCCCATCAACTCGTCAGCACCTTGCCCATCAAGTGTTACTACAACACTTTTAGAAGCTAATTGCATGACCTTATATTGCGCGTATGGAGATGAAGAAGGACACGGTTCAGCGTGTGTTTTCACAAAATCAAACAAGTCCGTTAACAAACCATCCCCATCGGGCGTAACAAAATGTTGTTTGAGCACTAAATCTTTTAATTCCTCTATATACTCAGATTCATCACCTATTTTTCCTTTTCCAAAAACAGCAGAAAAGGCCTCCAACTTGTGTTTTAAATTGATTGCAGCCACGGATGAAATTGCAGAAGAATCTAAGCCACCGCTCAAACACACGCCAACAGGCACGTCTGAGCGCAAGCGTAATTTAACCGAATCAGTAAACAACTCAGAAAACTCTTTGGGTGAAATGCCTTTGGCACTGATGTTATCTATATCATACCAAGCTCTAATAGTCAACGTTTGGTTTTTACCCAAGCGCATACAATGTCCGGGCTTTAATTGAAACACAGATTCAAAAAACGTCTGTTCGTCCAGATCCGTTCTACTGTGCTCTAAATAATCATACATCACAGCATTATTAACGCGGGCTGGCTGTGGAGTGATGGCTAAGAGTGGCGGAATTTCGGAGGCGAAAGCAAATTGAGTATCTGTATTTATGTAATAAAATGGTTTCACACCAAAACGATCGCGCGCGGCGAATACAGTTTGCGATTCACGATCGTATATAGCAAAAGCAAACATACCGTTGAAACGCTGCAGGCAGGATTCGCCCCATACTTCATACGCAGCCAGAATCACTTCAGTATCCGATTGCGTGGTAAATTGGTAGCGAGATTCTAGTTCTTTTTTGAGCTCTAAGTAATTATAAAGTTCGCCATTGAATACGATGGTAAACCTTTGTGATTGGCTCGCCATGGGCTGATTAGCGGCAGACGAAAGATCGATAATGCTTAGGCGGACGAATCCAAAGTAATTTGCTTCATGTGTGAATGTAGCACTGGCGTTTGGCCCACGGTGCTGCATCATCTGCATCATTTTCTGTATGTCTTTTGAACGATCAATCGCTTGACGACTAATAATTCCGCATATTCCGCACATGATTTTACCTTACCTGCTCGTAAATAACTTTTAATTTAGAGGCCACATCTTTGGAAGATAATTTTAATTCTAACAACCGCTCTCTTCCTCCTGAGGGTTGATCCTGTTTGACCGCTTGCGACACTGCATTTGCAATTTCGTCGGCATTAAAACCCGTTACAAAACACGTTGAAAGACCGCCAATCAAATGACGCACGTCTCCAACATCAGTACATACAATGGGTAGGTTGCAGGCCATTGCTTCTTTCACCACATTGGGTGAACCCTCGTGAAATGAGGTCATTAACAAAGCGTCTGCGGCGTAATAATAACGAAAAGTATCTGAATGAGAAATGCCGGAAATCACTTTTAGTTCAATCTTATCTAATTCTAATTTTGCCATAGCTTGTTCCGCCAGCGCATAATTTTTTTCAATTCTTTGTGGGTCAGACATAAATAACAGCTGCTTTTTTTCAAGGTCCCAACCCAAAAATTGTTTCATAGCATCACGCGCTTGGGGCTGATATAAGTCTAAATTAACTCCGTTAGGAATCACCTCTGCATCTTTAATTTTAACTGCATCAAACATCTGTTGTGTTTTCACAATCGTTTTTGCCCAGCGCGAATGCAGTAGTTTGATAAACAATTTCCCTTTTTTACTATCTAAAGCATCGGTACCCATCAGCGATACTACCAATGGTCGAGCCCCCGCCAATGTGGCCACCGCGGCCGAATCTGCATAATGCGCATGCACACAATCGTAATGTTCGGCTTTAAGTCTCTTTCTAAGAAGGGGAATGTTTTTTAGATACCCTATTGCACCTTGGCCGATAATACAAAAGAACTCTACCTCGATGCCTTCTTTTACTAAACTATCTGCTTGATTTTTTACAACGGTATTTGGACCCTTACTCTCGTTATTACCACTGCATATAATAAGTACTCTCATTTAAATAAAGTGCCTTTATTTTTTGGTTAAAAAAACTAGCTTCTCAGAACCTGCGTGTTTGGTTAAAGGAAACTTAACAAGCCATCGAATGAGTGTCAAACGCCAAGCTTTAGGACAAAAGGAAAAGAAGGGCGCCACTGGAAAATAGCTGAATTCACGTGCCAAAACTAAATCCGCTCGCTTTGTCCAGTTCATCACATCTTCATTGCTTGTGCTGTTGATTGAATACTGGTAGGTGTTTTTTTCTCTTTTTTTCTTGCGACTTGCATTTAGCTTGGCAATCCAGTGGCTAGAATTTGTAAATTGTAAAATGAGTGTGCCGTTTTGATTCAATAATTCGGCATATTTTTTCACTAATTGCGCAGGATCGCTCACATGAGCCAAGACACCTACCAAGAGAATGACATCATATTTCCGCGTATAATTTTGTTGTTCAATATCGCCACATATAATTGCTTCAGCGCTGCTCTTCAATTTAGCCAATTCATTCTTGGCTTCTTCCAACATATTGGCAGAGATATCAATCAAGGTCAATTGGTTGGCTTTTGCATATACGGCAGACAGACTGCCGTTACCGCACCCTGCGTCAAGTATGGCCTTGCCAGAAATAGCTCCGAGTACCTCGTAAATAAGCTCTCTTCTTAATGTGATGATAGGATTGTGTTGAAGATACTTTTGAGTATCATCGAAAAAGGTTTTTACGTCGGCTACTTTTGATGACATTTAAATAGATTGATAGATAGCTGAAAGTGAACGAATGTGGTGTTGAATCAATAAGGGACTCTCAGAATTTGGTATGACACGTTTATTCGATTGTTTGAGTTGGTTTGCCAGTTCAAAGATCGCTGCCGCCAAACGATCCGTATCACCGCTTGGCACAGTGGTTACCATCGCAGCGTCTTGGCATACTTCTGTTAATGCGGGATAATCGTTAATGATACACGGTTTACCTAGGAGCACAGCTTCTGCTAAACCAATTCCAAACGTTTCATAGTGACTTAAGTAAACAAACGCATCTACTTCTTGCAAGGCTGCTCCAGCATTTGGTATGGCTCCAACAAAATGAACACGATCGTTTAAATTATTCAGACTAATAAGATCTTTACACGATTGCACATAAAATTGCATTTCTGCAGACCAGCCGCCAATAAACACAAAATGCAAATCAGGCAGTTTCGGTACTACTTGCACCAAGGCTTCACAAACGAGATATTGATCACGCGCATCGATATAAAAATTACCAGTCATGCAAAAAAGCATTTGATCTTTTGGTAATTGCAGGCTTTGTCTGAAACTACTAACGCTTTTCAATCGATCGCGCGCAATGCCATTCAACACTATCTGGTAATTTTTTGGAATGCGCTGTGTGTGCTGCTGATATAAATTAAAACAATGTCGACTCACAAAGACATTCAAATCGGCTGAGGGATATGCCCATTGAATCAGCCGTTTAGCAAAATTTCCGTGTGTATACCCGTGATGCGTGCACACGAGTTTGGCGCCATTGAAGAGGCAAGCAAGGCGGTATCGCACCGCATCTATCGCTTGGTGAACGTGCAAGACATCACATTTATGCGTACGCAAATATCGGCGCAATTCTAAAATTGACCTCGCGGAATTTGATGCCTTCATCTGTTGCATCTTAACACCCGTTTTCTCAAAAGCTTCGAATAGCTGACCGGTCTTTCGATACATTAGCGTCAGCTCACAGTCTTGCAGTAGTTGACGATTGCTGCAAATGTCGAGTGCCAACATTTCGGCCCCACCAATTTCTAAGGAGCCAATCAAATAAATCACATTTAGCTTTTTGGGAGCCATTGTTTGATAATTTGTTTTGTTAGCGACCAATATTTTTTCCGTTTGGTAAGTGCGATGTATTCTGCCGACACACCGTACTTCTTTTGAACACCCACAATCTCCCGCATTTGCAGGAGAATATTTTTTGTGGATGTTTTTTGCAATGCATGTATTCTAAATGCCGCCAATTCGCAATCAAGCATCATTGGGATCGAGGCTTGAGCACAACGGAGCCAAAGGTCATAATCCATTACCATACGCAATGAACTATCAAATCCGCCTAGTTGCCTTAAGAATGAGGTTCTGTAAAAAGCAGAAGCTTGTGTTACAAGGTCTGCATCCTGAGTTAACTTTTGAAATGAAATCGATTCAAACTTATATTTGTTTGTTTCTTCGTTTTGTTCATTCACAGTAATGAGCTTGCCGATCACCCAGTTTACATTAGGATCTTGAAATGCCGCCTCCACTGTCGTAAAGGCGCCCGGCAAATAATAATCGTCTGAATTGATCCAACCTACAACCTCACCCTTGGCCAATGTTAATCCCTTATTTAATGCGTCGGCTTGTCCCTGATCTTTCTCTGAGAGCCATCGCACATGTGAGTGTGATTGCAGTATTGAAACGGTAGCATCTGTAGATCCACCGTCAATAACAATGTGCTCTACCGAAGGATGTTGTTGATCTTTCACCGAATCAATGTTCTTTTGAATAAACTCTGCTTGATTAAAAGAAGGTGTGAGTATGGTAAAAAACGGAGCCACTAAAATTGAAAGTATATAAATGCTTTTTCCTTCCCCCAAAATGCTATTACCAGAACAAGCAATGAATAGTAGGCTGTCCACCTCATCGGTTTAGACACACTTGTTAGTTGCGCGAGCGCATGTTGTTGTGACCTACCCCACCACTCTACCAAAAAAAAGATTGGCAACAGGAGCCAAAGCCATTGTAACCTGAGCGTATTTTCGAACCAATTGTGAGTTACCCCCATGCTTCCAAAAAACTGAAGCGCTTCTGTTACGGTTCCCATTCTAAAAAAAATCCAGAGAAAATTCACAAGTATAAACGTCACCATCACATTTGGAAGATCAGACCATCCGACTATGGATTTGCGTGCTTCCGAACGCTGCGCCAATTGAGGCATTAACACATATGGCAAAAACAAGAGTCCGTTTAAACATCCCCACATCAAAAACCCTGTATTTGCTCCATGCCAAAATCCACTCAATAAAAACACCAGCATCACATTAAAAATTCGCCGAGAAGCGCCCTTTCTACTTCCTCCAAAAGGAATGTATACATAATCGCGAAACCAACCTGAAAGCGACATGTGCCAACGTCTCCAAAACTCGGTAATGTCGCGCGAAAAATAAGGAAAAGCGAAATTCCTCAAAAGCTCAATGCCTAATAAGCGAGAAATTCCAAGCGCGATATCGCTATACCCAGAAAAATCACCGTAGATCTGTATGGTAAATAATAATGACGCCACGAGCAAGGTGAGTCCTGTTTGCTCCTGATAGTGATTAAAAATTGGATCACACAAACTGGCACAGGTATCTGCAATCACCACTTTTTTAAACAATCCCCACAAAATTTGCCGCATGCCATCGCGTGCTGCGTCACCCTTAAAAAAACGCGGCTGTTTTAATTGCGGCAACAAATGTGTGGCGCGCTCAATCGGACCAGCCACTAGTAGCGGAAAATAAGCGATGAATAAAGCGAACACAATACTGTCGGTTTCGAGTTCAATCTTGCGACGGTACAAATCAAAACAATACGATAAGCCATGAAAGGTATAAAAGGATACACCTACGGGCAGCACCAAGTGGAGCACAGGCAGACTCAGAGCAGGAATGAGGGCATGCAAGGACTCTGCGAAAAAATCGTAGTATTTGAATATCCCTAATACCCCTAAATTAATGATGACAGAAAGTGTTAGGAAAAATTTCGCTTGATTTCTATAATTATTAATCAAAACACCTGCACAATAATTTACAGTAATAGAACTCAATAAAAGCACAACGAACCTGAGGTCCCAAGCCCCATAAAAGATAATACTAGCTATGAGCAACAAAACATTCTGACGGTGTTTGTTGGATTTACAAATAGTCCAATACAAACCAAACACAGCGCTAAAAAAAAACAAAAATCGATACGTTGCAAACAACATCAGAAAGTATGATTTGAGATCTGACGAATTAGATAATCGGTATTTTCGGCTACACCCTCTTTTGACAAGTGATAAGGTGTATTAAAAAACAATGGCCGAGGTAATTTTCGTTGTATGGGGCTTCCTAGAAGTTCTAAATTCTTTTTTTGTAATAGCTGATATAATTCCTGAATCCGATCGGCACTGTTTGAGTAGGATTGTTCTTCAAACGGAGGAAAAGAAAGAAGCATGTGCACTCCTCTTAATGCGAGTTGATGGTGCACTTGCTCTAATTGGTCGATAAGTTTGGTATTAATTGCGCCAGTGAATTTTGGTTCTGGTGTAAATGCCACAGGCGGAAGTCCATAATGTGCCACCGCGTCGCCATTTGAATTAAACGCGCTTGCCGAATAGATACGCTCAGCAGCTTTTGGCTTAAAAATATAAGAACGAGGATCTAATTTAGAGAGACAATACTGAGGGAGATAAGACAGAGTAGCGAAATAATTCTTGTAGTTAAAGCTCTTAAATTCCTCTGGATTCACATCGAGTGCCAAACGGAGCAGCGGTTCGGAGCCATAAGCAAAATCGTCAAAAAAATTATTGTATTCTAGGCTCGTTATGAGTACATCACCATTATTTAGAAAAGGCAATACAGATCGCACTTGGAAATCGGCGCCAATTGAAGCCTGTAAGCCCATATTAACAACCAAGATGTTAAATTTTTGCTCAATCGCTTTCGAATCAATTCCGAAACTCAAATTTGACCCACCCACCAACACCAACTTTTTCACTTTTGCGTTTTGCAAGACCCGCTCCTTATATATTTGAGCAAATAACAAGGAGCCTTTTACTTTTGGTGTTGCTGGCAGACATAAAGCAAGTATTACCAACAGTGCTGGAATACACAAAAAAAACGCAAGAGATTTTAGAAAGGCCTTCACGCAGTAATCGGTAAGGAAGGCGGCACAGTTGGATGATCTTGTGACGTAGCTGATTCATTGAACAAAACGTCAGCAAAACTGAGTAAAAGAATAAAAGCCAAATAGTTTGCACTCCCTATCAAATATGAAAACACCATATAAGACGTAGAATGCACGGTCATAAAACCTATAATACCAATTGCAATGGCCAAATATTCTTTCCGCCCTTCCCGCCGATACAGATTAACGGCTTTAGTAATTAAAAAAATAATAAAAAACGCAAATGCTATCAGTCCCACATATCCACCATTCAAAAACAAAGTGGCATTTCCAACATGGCCATCTTTGTACAAATAAAATTCGTCAGAAAAACCAAAACCCAAGAGTGGACTTTCGCTCGCTTTTTCAAGCACCCTGGGCTGACGTTCAGTAAGGCGCATGAGTGTTCCTTTAGCAGTTCGGTCGCCTTCAAGCACAGATTGTACAGTTAAGATGCGCTCAAACGAAAGCCTGAATTGCGCACCAACACCCGGACTCAAGAGAATTAACAAGGATACGCCTGCCGCAAACACAAGATATTGAAGGTATTTTACCAATTGCCTAAAATTAGCAAAGGCAAATAACAACAACATGAACAACGATGCAACCACATAACCGCGAGTACCTGTAATTAAAAAGGACAACAAGTTTAATAGCAACAGTAGTGGGACCGATTTTTGTTGACTTGATTTATTTTGAGACAACATTAAATAGATACAGAAAAAAACATTAAGTAAAATCAAATGCGTTGAATACAGCGGACGAATCAAATCTGATAAGGAATCAAAAGTCATGTCATTCTTGTCTTCGTTGCCAATGCCAAAACTCCCACCGAGTGTTACCATGAGATGTTGCCCACTCACAATCACATAGGCTTGTGTGGCCACAATCAAAAATGTAAAATAGAGGAAATAATGAAACAGCTCCTCCATCCGCTGGCGATCTGGGAGCAGCCGTGGAAGCGACCACAACAAACTAAACGGTACTAAAAAACGGATGCTTCTAAATACTTTCATGGGCGAGATGCCCCAAACAAAAGAAAGCGCAAACATTAACAGAGCAAATAAAACGGGCAACCAAAATATTGTTTCGATTTTGACAAGTTGTCGATAGGGACGGGCTTTAAAAAACAACACGACCACCAAAACTTCCTTAAATTCAATATCACGTCCCAAACCAGGCAATGCTACAAAGGGTAAAGAAAATTCTGGGTCAGATTCTAAAAACAAATAACCGGGCGCGTAAAACAAACACCAGGCAAAGGCAATCCAAAAAGCATGATCCTTGCTTCGCCAAATTAAAACAAGGAGCGCAAGAAAATATACTTGCCTTGCTATCATTGGTGTAAAATAATTGACAGCAATGGTGAGCAAGTAGATTGCTATGAAGATTAAGAATTTTTTGACAGTAAGGGTGTACGCTTTATCAGCCAACATGTTGTTTGGTTTCGCGAAGCAAATTTTCGCAATGCAATGCAATGAGTTCCGGCGTCAAATTGCCACCTAATAAACGACCTTCGTGCCCCACGCTTGTGTATGCAGAAATGTAATTAAGCCAAGCATCTTCGTCTATTGTATGGTGATGGATGGCAGTATCCATAACACTCGGCAATTGTTCAGGATTTGTAATACGATACACCTGAGGGTAAATATCATAAAACACATGGCCAAAAATAATGACGGGTTTTCTGCAAATGATCGCTTCTAAACCGCTCGTGCCCGTTAACACAGCTACTGCCGACGAAGCATGAATTAATTCCCCAATTTTTATTTCAGGTTGTATCAATCGCACGTTCGGCAATGCTTTTACTTTTTTATAAAATGAAATGGCTTTGGTGCCCAATACGGCATAATGTTCCTTCACATACAATCGGTGGTCAAACGGCAAACTGCGCGACAATTGAACAATGACATTGTATTGATCAGAAAAGTATGCCGCACAAATTTCGGTAGATGCTTCTGGCTGAAAATGAAGGGGAAAAAGAACGAATTTCTCGTTTTTTAAAGGCTGTTCAAACACACCAAACAACTTACAATACACAATGCGATACAATCGCCTGAAGTCGCGACGATACGCATTCAATCGAAGGTCAATCTTATAATCGTAAGCATCGTTTACTCGGTTGCGAAGGTCCTTCAATAGATTGATGCCGATTCGAAAGACATTAAGAAAATTTCTGAATGCTGGTGCCGCCGCATAAAATTTCAAATATGCTGGTGCCTTCAAATTATTGCTAAAGTCTGATGCGTATGCGCGTGCCTTTGCTTTTTCAACATCACTCAATCCATTCTTTTGGAGTGTATCCAACTTCAAACGCATTTCGGCAAAATCACCTAACATGTCGCTCGTAAAAAAATACCGATTGGTATTTTTTGTAAATAAGATGCCAAGGTATTTGACGTTATAGTGCGGACACATGCCGTATAGAATATAATTCCATGCACCCACTACGGTTTCTGATATGACAAAATTAGGACGTTGTTTTTCTAAAATTTGCTCCCATGCATAAAAATAAAAAGACAGATAGGCGATAATTTTTTCTTCGGGCATGTGAACTAAGAAACGATCGCTATAAACAACGTTCCACAAATTAATCATGCCGTACTTTTGCTCGAGCGCTAGTAATTCAGCTTTCGAGTATTTGCCGTAGCCTTCTTTAAAATATCGTCCAAGCTCATCGTCGATGTTTGCATTGGCGTATTTCTTAAAATCCGTTTTATTATGAAACACGCAAGTACTTTGTACTTCAGGATCGTGTTCAACGAACCATTGTTGCATGGCAGGAAACACGTCGAGACACCAGGCTCTGGTATCAAAAAGGAGTTTAGTCATGTTTTGCCTTTGGGGTAGTTAAAATAAATGTATAAGCCAAAGTGAACAGAGATAAAAATGCCGATAAGAAAAATCGAAACCATGCGATGTCTTCTATTTGTTGCAAGCGGTCCTTGAATGTAAATCCGGCAATCCAAATCAATAAGAGCGTAATTCCATAAGCAATGAGTAAGGGAGCATTTTTTCTTAATACACCTATAATCACACTTGGCCCATTGCTAACGAAGGTGAGACAAGTAAACAAATTGATTTGCGCTGCATCGATCCCAGCCGCATATTTTGGAAGAAAAAAATGAGTGAGTGGGGGAATCATAAAATAAATAATAAGACAAAGTGGAATTATTACTAGACTATTTATGCCAAGTGCTTTCCAGAAAAAACCGCGTAGAGCAGCTGCATCATGATGCTTGCCATATTGAGCTGCGGCTTTGGGATACAGTAAGGTGTTCAGGGACGTGGGTATGATGACCATTGCCGTCATCAAAAAAACAGATAAGGAATACAATCCCAATTTTTCTGCTCCCAAAAAAGTAACAATCATGGTTTGATCACTCACTAGAATGAGTCCCATCAAATAAGCACCCAACATCAAAGGCGCGCCCACTTTCATTAATTCTAAAAGGTCTTCTTTTTTTCCACGCCCGTTAGCTGGATGCGGTTGCGCCCTCCACCTGAACCAAAAACGAGATAAGACGCGAAGTCCATTGGCAACGATTTTCCCAAAATAACCAATTACAATTGGCAATAAGTTAGCGAGCGCGTATATGCCATTTTCTATGAGGGTGATTTTTCCCAAACGCAAAAAACTCTGACTACTTCTATAGGTGGTTTCGTAATGAACGATAAACGGATTGAAAATGAGATTCAACAATAATAAAACAGCCGACAATAAATAAATAAAAGCTGCTCCTGAGAAAAAATAATAAAAGAGATATCCTAGACCAACGAGCAAACCAATAATGGCATTGAGTCCTGCCATTGTATAGGAAGCGTTAACCATGGCTTGAACTTTTTGATCATTGCCTTGTGCTTTATAATACGCTAGATTTCTATTTAATCCATTAAAAACACCCAGTTGTAAAAACGCTAAATAGGGCAACACAATGAGTACTGATGAAATAGTACCAAGTTCGGCGGGCTGCAAAAACGCAGCCGCCACTACATTTGTAATCATGGTAACAAGAGGCGTGCTGTAGTTGGACAAGGTGTACAACATTTCGCCTTTGTATTTACCTAGAAAATTCTTCATGAAGTTTTTGCAGCGAGTGCTTGAACGCATGGAAGCAAGAGTTGATGTTGATCTAGAATGTACTCAACAAATGCTCGAAACGCGCCATCACCACCTTTCACAGTTATTACATGATGTACCGCCGATTTAATATAATCGGGCGCTGTGTAAGGTGCTGCCGAGAAACCTACCTGCTGTAGAAGCAGTAGGTCGTTAATATCGTCGCCAATGAAGGCCACGTCTTTTAATTCAATGTGCAATTCATCACACAGTTGTTGTGCGACTTTTAGTTTATTTTTTACGCCCATGTGTAGGCGAGCAATGCCAAGCTTTTCAGCACGCCGTTTCATGATGGCGGTATCTTCACCTGTAATAACAGCAAGTGGAATTTGTAAGTGTTTTAGAAAATTTACGCCAGCACTGTCGGATGTTGTGAATTTTTTCCACTCATTCCCCGTCTGATCATAATACATGCCGCCATCCGTCCATACACCATCTATGTCGGTGATCACTAACTTTGGCAATGAACTCATCTTACTCATGCTGTTCGAATTACATATTTTTTTATCAGCGCTTCTGCCACCAGCCAATCGTGTTCTTCATCAATCTCTGTCAAAAAATATTCAGGCAATTCAAATACCTCAACGCTGCCACTGATGCGACAACCCGACGTTTTGATGGCAGAGGCTTTGCTCAAATAAAACGCGCCGTTTTCTGTTAGTGTGCCCTCAAAATCTTGGCGACGTGGACGATTGAGCGGATCATAATTTAAGGCATGTCCGGTGCTATCCCAAAAGAATTTTTTTTGTACAGAGCAAGTCAATAGGCTGTCTTTACCCGATTTTTTGAATTGCTGTACAGCTGCAGAAATCTGTTCAGCCCGCACAAACGGCGATGTAGCTTGACACAACAAAAAATAAAAATCATCTTGTTGTTGGGTGTCCATCCACTCTAACATCACACTCTCGGTCGACGAGGTGTCTTGCGCATTTTTATCTAAACGATGGTACACCTTTAATTTTGAAAATTTAAAAGCGATGGCACAATCAGCTATCGCCGAATGATCGGTGGCCACAATGATCTCATCTACTTCAGTACATTCTTGTAATGCTTTGCAATACCAATATAACAAGGGCTTGCCAGCTATTTCCTTAATGTTTTTTAGAGGAATAGATTTGCTGCCGCCTCTCACTGGTATGAACGCAATCACTTTCATCAAAAATTTCCCTTCACCACTTGGCCGCTTGGCACATTATGCAGCACTAATGTATGCGCACCTATTCTTACATTGTTACCGACGGTAATTTCACCCAGTACAGAACTGTTAACTCCCATTTCGACATCGTCTAGGAGTGTAGGACCGTTTCCAAATTGAACACGATGACCAAGTGTGCAGCCGTGATGTATGACAAAACCTTTTCCAACTGAACAGCGTGAACCGATGACACTACCGAGACCATGCCTCACTTCAAACCCTTCGCCAATTGGCACACTGAAATAGATTTCCATACCGCAGTTTACGCGTAGGAGGTGATGAATCTCGCGCAGGAGTTCATCTTTCTCGTTTTCTAAAAAGCAAACTCTACCGAAACGATATAAAAATACAGCCAACCATGCCTCATTAATGCTAAGTAATTCAAGTAATGAGTGTGCGGGTACTTTTGTATACCGGTATTTATAGTCTTTTAAGACCGCCTGCTCGGCGGCAGCCAACTGAGTAGCCCGCTCTTCAAAACGAAACTGGGAATTATGATTGATCTTAAAAAGATGTTCAAGATAGGTTTTCATTATCTTTTGCAGAGTACTTTAATTTTTTGCGTTGTACTTTTTCAATATCCAGAATTTCTTCTTTCTTATATTTTAAAGCTGGGTAAATTCCATTCTTCAAATCGCGACACAATTTATACATGCCCGGGTATTCAAGTGATGCTGCGTGGTCGGTTCCTTTCCACGTACGATCTTTTGTAAAATGCCGTTCAATCCATTCTGCACCCAACACATAAGCTGCCATATCAACTGCAATGCCATTGTGATGTCCAGAAAAACCAATTGATTTTACACGTTTAGAAAATGTGTCATAAATACGCGTAATTTCAAGCAAACACACGTCCTCAAAAGGAACTGGATAACCCGACGTACACGAGTAAACAATCAAGCGCGATTTAGCGGCATCTGTTTCTTCGAAAAATTTCACAACTGCTTCTTCTTCTGCATGCGTGGTCATCCCAAACGATATGTGCACATCGCCGGCATATTCATCTCGCAAAATTGCCAACATGTCAAAATTATTATTGCAAGCTGAAGGCACTTTAATGAATTCTGGCTGCAGGCTAATAATTTCGCGGGCCGACACCACATCCCAGGTCGAAGTAGAATAGGTGATCTTCATCCGCTTACAATACTGCAGCAATTCGCCATGTTGTTCAACGGTAAATTCAAGGTACTCGCGATGCGCGCCATACGAATCGCCAAACGCATTAGCCGGATTCGGATGCGGCGCATTGTAGGCGGCCTCATCTAGTAAAGTGGTGTTATTTCGTTTCTGAAACTTGGCCACATCACAGCCTGCTTCTTTTGCTAATTTAATGAGCTCTTTAGCAATCTTAATGTCACCCATGTGATTACACCCTATTTCGGCAATCACCTTGGGTTTATGGTACTTAATATGCGATTGTTTTTTCATTGTAGTTCTTGCAATTATTGGATAGGTGCTATTGTTTTGTAATGAAACCAATACCACTCCACCGCTTCTTTTAAACCCTTTTCAAAATTATGGCTCGGTGCATAGGCCAAGAATTTTTTTGCTTTTTCGATCGATGCCAATGAGTGTGGAATATCACCCTTGCGCTCAATGCCATGTTTCACTTCTACGTTCGCAATTTCTGCATCGTAGTGTGATAAATACAATTTCAATAATTCCACCATACGATTCAAATCTGCCCGCTCTCCTACTGCCGTATTGAACACCTGCGCAATCGCTGCCGGATTGGTAGTAGTAGCCGCCAAATGATTCATCTGAATTACATTGTCTATATAAGTGAAATCCCGCGAGTTTTTTCCATCTCCGTTAATCAAAGGTGATTCGTGATTAATGAGCTGAATGGTAAACTTCGGAATCACTGCTGCATAGGCTCCATTTGGGTCCTGGCGACGACCATACACATTAAAATAACGCAAACCAATTACCTGCATGCCATAGTTTAGTGCAAACACATGCGCATATAATTCGTTCACATATTTAGTAACTGCGTAAGGCGATAATGGTTTACCAATCACTTCCTCCATTTTGGGTAAACTCGCCGAATCGCCGTAGGTTGACGAACTGGCGGCATACACAAAGCGCTTCACACCTTCATCGCGCGCGGCTACTAGCATATTTAGAAAACCTGATACATTTACTTCGTTGGTGGTAATGGGATCGTTTAACGAGCGAGGCACCGAACCCAAAGCTGCTTGCTGCAACACAATGTCCACACCTTTCACTGCGCGTTTGCAGTCCTCTAAATTCCGAATATCTCCCTCTATCAAAGTAAACTGTTCGTTACTCAAAAACTCAGCAATGTTTTCACGCTTGCCAGTCGAAAAATTATCGAGACAAATAACTCGGTTGTTATGCTTCAGCAAATCTTCGCACAAATTTGAGCCAATAAAACCAGCACCACCCGTTACTAAAACTGTCTTATGTTGAATGTAATTCACTTCTTAACGTATTTTCTGCAAAGCTTCGCCTCCTCAGCCACAAGCAAAGCATTTAAAGACTCCGAATTTACACCTTTAATTGTTAGAATTTGGCGCAAAACATCAAGATTTTTCTGTGTTTTAGTTGATAAAATACTACCTGAAAGGCTTGCAATTAGAGGAAAGTATGCTATGATACGTAACTTGTTAAAAATTCATATTCCTGTTTTATGTTCGCATGCACAGGCATCGTATCTTCATGTCAAAATGATACCGCCAAACGCCACGCCGCTTAATTTAATCTTGCTCAGAGGCTTACCTGGGGCTGGCAAATCTACCCTAGCCACCCTGCTTGCCGCCCAGCAATGGCCCGTGTTTTCAGTGGACGATTATTTTACCGACCCCGTAACCAAGACGTATCAGTTTCGTTATGAAGACAATCATTTGGCTTATAAAGCCTGTCAAACCAATACCGAAACGGCTATGAAAGCTCAGACTCCGCTCATTATCGTCGACAATACGTTTACGATGGATTGGGAAATGAGTCCCTATTTTCAACTCGCTGCCCAACATCATTACCGCATTCATGTGCTGACGGTCGAAAATCGGCATGGCTCTAGCAACTCACACGGTGTGCCACAAGAGCAAATCGAAAAAATGGCGGCCAAATACAAGGTGCAATTGTTTTGAACATAGGAACTTTGTTAATTCGTTTTAAACCAAATTACAAGGAGCCCACAAGGCCATATTTTTACTTTATCTTTACAGCTTAATTATGAATTGCCCATTGCGCTTATATACCACCATTTTCAGCTTAGTGTTGAGTATTTTTTTATCTGCTCAACCGGGAGATCCTGCCGCAAAAAAACAAGGGTATATCAAGAAAAAGGACGCCAACAATAAATTGGTGTATGAAGGCGAATTCAAAGACGATAAACCGGTAGGAAAATTCAAATACTACTATCCAAATGACTCGGTAAAAGCCATCATGATTTTCAAAAATGGGGGTCAATATGCCTATGCTAAACTTTTTCATCCCAACGGCAAACGCATGGCCGAAGGAAAATATGTAAACAAAGAAATTAAAGATAGTGTGTGGACCTATTACGATGAAGCGGGCGTTATGATCTCAAAAGACCGTTACAAGATGGGCAAAAAACAAGGCCTCTGTTTGGTGTATTTACCCGATGGAAAAATTTCTGAAGAACGTAATTACAAAGACGATGTGATGCATGGTGATTTTAAAGATTATTTTGATGGTGTGAACCTTCGCTCAAAAGGGCAATATTATGATGGAAAGATGGATGGTCGCGTGGTGTATTATTATCCTAATGGCGTAGAAGTAGCAGCAGGCTTCTATCGTAACGGATTAAAGGTAGGTCCTTGGATTTATAGAACTGAAAGTAATAAAGTCCGCGAAAAAGAATTATACCGCAATGGTGTCTTGGCCAATAAACAAGATACCGATGAATTTTTTGCCAAAACAAAAGAACAGACGCCGGCAGCACCAACAAAATCAAGCACGCCAGCGCCTCCAAAAAAACCAAGTCCAAATTCGAAAAAAACACAATGAGCAAACACGGTAAAGTGCTAGTGGCTATGAGCGGCGGCATCGACAGCAGTGTCACTGCCATGATGCTGCATGAACAAGGGTATGATGTAATTGGCATCACTATGAAAACATGGGACTATGAAAGTTCTGGTTCTTCAAAACGTGAAACCGGTTGCTGCAGTTTAGATTCTATTAATGATGCGCGTAGTATGGCCGTTAACTTTGGTTTTCCACACTACATTCTCGATATCCGTGGCGAATTTGGTGAATTCATCATCAATAATTTTGTAGAAGAATATTTAGCAGGAAGAACACCAAACCCTTGCGTACTCTGCAATACACACATTAAATGGGATGCTTTGCTCAAACGAGCCGATATGCTCGACTGCGAGTTTATTGCTACCGGTCACTATGCCAAAATTCGCCAAGAAAACGATCGCCACATTGTGAGCAAAGGCCTTGACTTAAGTAAAGATCAAACCTATGTACTGTGGGGATTAAAACAAGACAGTCTCCGCCGCACCATGCTCCCTTTGGGTGGCTACAAAAAAACGGAGATTAAACAAATGGCTAAAGATGCTGGCTTTTTTGACCTCGCTAATAAAAGCGAGAGCTACGATATTTGTTTTGTGCCAGACAACGATTACCGCAATTTTTTAAAACACCGTGTACCCGGACTCGAAGAAAAAGTAGCCGGTGGTGATTTTATTTTTAAAGGCGAAAAAGTCGGTAAACACCAAGGCTATCCGTTTTATACCATTGGTCAACGTAAGGGCCTTGGCATTGCGCTCGGCTCACCAGTATGGGTCAAAGAAATAATTCCAGAATCAAATACCGTTGTACTAGGTGACCTCTCTGACTTAGAAGAAAACCAAACCATGGTGCGCGATTTCAATTTGATTAAGTACGATACCTTGCCTGAAGATTTTCAAGCTCTTACAAAGATCCGCTATAAAGATCCCGGCACTATGTCAACTATAAATACCATTGACAATCAATTACAAATTTTGTTTCATGCTCCCGTGGCAGGTGTGGCACCGGGACAAAGTGCAGTGATTTACGAAGGAGATGATTTAGTTGGGGGCGGATTCATCAATCGCAAAAAGCCAATCATTTAAGGCTTTCCCACAATGCATTGTGTATTTCAACAGCTGAGTTGCTGTTTGAATATTGGCTTTAATGGTCTAAATTTACCAGACTAAACATTTTTTATTTACAGAATGAAGAAAGCCTACGTTTTTCCGGGACAAGGTTCACAATTTCCCGGCATGGGAAAAGATCTTTATGAATCGAATGCAGGTGCAAAAGCCCTGTTTGAACAAGCTAACGAGATCCTTGGATTTAGAATTACCGATACCATGTTTAGCGGTACTGAAGATGAACTCAAACAAACGCGCATCACACAACCTGCTATCTTTTTACATTCTGTTGTATTGGCGAGTACACTTTCTGATTTTACACCGAACATGGTGGCAGGTCACTCTTTAGGAGAATTCTCTTCGTTGGTGGCGAATAAAACATTGAGCTTTGAAGACGCGCTGCGCTTGGTTTACAAGCGTGCCATGGCCATGCAACAGGCCTGCGAAATTAATAAAGGCACGATGGCAGCTATTTTAAATCTCGACGATAAAGTAGTAGAAGATATTTGTGCTAGTATCACTGCTGCTGGAAACACCGTGGTTGCGGCCAACTATAATTGCCCTGGCCAACTTGTTATTTCAGGAAGCCTCGATGGCATCAACATTGCCTGCGAACAATTAAAAGCGGCAGGCGCCAAACGCGCACTAGTATTGCCAGTTGGCGGTGCTTTTCATAGTCCTTTAATGGAACCTGCTCGTGTAGAATTAGAAGCTGCTATCAATAGCACGCATTTTAATACGCCTATTTGTCCGGTGTATCAAAATGTAAGTGCCGCAGCTGTGACAGATCCAAATCAAATTAAACACAACCTCATCGCACAATTGACGGCGCCAGTAAAATGGACACAAAGTGTGCAACAAATGGTGGCGGATGGTGCTACACAATTTATTGAAGTGGGTCCAGGTAAAGTACTACAAGGTCTCGTGAAAAAAATTCATTCAGCAGCGGAGGCCATGAGCGCAGTATGAGGATTGGCGGTTTCATAATCACGCTCTGTTTTATTGGAAGTCTCCATGCGCAAAGTTTTGTAAAAGGCTTTGGGTTTTTTGGATCGGGCACTAGTAGCAAACATGAATACACCAATACGGATACTGATAAAAAAAGTGACACCTCTGCCCTCGCCTCTTATTTTTATCCCCAAACACATATCTCCAAAGAGCGCTTCAGCTGGGGCGCCGGCGTGTTTGTTGAATTAGGAAAAGAGAAACTGCGTTGGCAAACTGAATTATCTTACATCAACAAAGGCGCAAAAGAAATGCCCTTTGCAGCACCTGGATTTTTCTATACGGGTGATAGAACAGGAACATATCTAGCCAACAAAACTACTTACATTGAGTGGAATAATTTTCTAAAATTTTATTACCCACTCGGTGGCGATGCCCACTGGTACGTTATGCCAGGCATTCGTCTCGAATATTTATTTAAACAAGTGACCCCAGTATTTGCAGATTTTGCAGGTACTTTTCCAAAAATCTGGTTCAGTGGTGATCTAGGTTTGGGTTATGAATTTCCCATCGTGCGCCGCTTTAATGGCTTTATTGAAGCACATTGGAATCCAGACATTATTCCACACAAACAAGCTAATACACGCATTCGCAGCCGTACCTTTGAACTCAGGGCCGGCATAGTAATTCGTCCGCGTAAACGACGCATCGACGATTGTAACGCACCAAGATATAGAGGTCCCGAATTTTAATGACAAAAACTATGGTAATGACGAAAGATGTGTTATACTCCCTTACAAAAGGCGGTTTCGCACCGCAAGAAGAGATGTTGGAAGTGGCGAGAAAAAAAGGAAAACTCTACATCGGGATTCCAAAAGAAATTGCCTTTCAAGAAAATCGTGTAGCGTTGGTGCCCGATGCTGTGGCGTTATTAGTCAACAATGGTCACCGCGTGGTAGTAGAAGCCGGTGCTGGTAAAGCCGCCAACTTTGATGATACTGACTATTCAGAGGCTGGTGCAGAGATTGTGTATTCTCCAACCGATGTTTACAAAGCGGACACCATTTTTAAAATTGCACCACCGACTCTTGAAGAAATTGAAATGATGCAACCCAAGCAAACACTGTTTAGTGCTTTGCAATTAACGGTGCAGCCACAAGATTTTTTAAGGAAATTAATTTCTAAAAAACTAAACTGTGTTGCCTACGAACTCATTTTAGATGAAGCTGGTATTTTTCCAGTAATCCGCGCCATGGGCGAAATTGCTGGCGGTGCCAGTATTTCCATTGCGGCAGAATTATTAAGTAATGTCAACAATGGCGTTGGGTCTATTTTAGGTGGCATCAGCGGTATTTCTCCAACCGAAGTAATTATCATTGGCGCAGGTACCGTAGGTGAATTCGCAGCCCGCGCTGCTATTGGTTTAGGAGCCACAGTAAAAGTATTCGATAATTCGACCTCACGTTTACGTCGTTTACAAAATCAATTAGGCTCACGTGTGTTTACTTCTGTGATTGTTCCTAAAGTATTAGAAAAACATTTACGCACAGCCGATGTGGCCATTGGTGCTTTGCGCGCGAGAAGCGGACGTACGCCGTGCATCGTATCAGATCATATGGTATCAGAAATGAAAGCAGGTTCAGTGATCATTGATGTGAGTATTGATCAAGGTGGCGTTTTTGAAACTTCGGAAGTAACCAATCACACACATCCTGTGTTCCGCAAACATGGGGTCATTCATTATTGTGTGCCTAACATTAACAGTCGCGTGTGTCGTACAGCTTCTTATGCCTTTAGTAATATCTTCTCGCAAATCATGCTCAACATGGGCGATGAGGGCGGTTTTGATAATATTGTGCGCAGAGACTCAGGTTTGCGTAACGGTGTGTATATCTACAATGGCATTCTCACCAATCAGTATTTGGGAGAGGCATTTCAATTGCCGTTTAAGGATATTAATTTGCTGATGGCAGCGATTTGACAAATTAAAAATTATGAATTAAAAATTAAAAATGGGGGGAAGTGTAAACTTCCTCTTTTTTTTGAAGGGGGTGCCAGTAACCACAGAGTAAAGGGAGTAAGGCACAGAGTCGCGCGGAGGGATGTCAGTGTCTCTGAGCCTTTCAACAAGTGGATGAAATAAAAAGCTCAAAAAAAAACCCGCTTTCAAGGGGATTTTTTATCAATCAATAATTAATTGTTTTTTCTTTACGCCAGCGTCGGTCTGTACTTCTATCACGTACAAACCGCGACTTAAGTCTTTTTGCTGTATAGTATTAGTTCCTGCTTTTAATTCAGAACTGTAAACTAATCGTCCGCTCACATCACGAATTTTTAAACTCGCATTTTGCGCTACTACAATTTTAAAAGTGCCGGCATTTGGATTTGGGAATACAATAAAATCAGGATCTGCAGCAAATGATGGCATACCGAGACAATCGCCCACCTTCGCGATCAGTGTGGCCGTATTCTCGCATCCTTTTAGATCAGTTCCCTTAATAATTAGAACAGAATCAGAAAAAACTCTGGGCGAGATCAGCGTAGATGTATAATTATTGGTTCCGATAGCGTAAACTGTGCTGCCTGAGGCGCTGAATGTAAATGTTTCCCCCTTACAAATCGCAATAGAATTTTGACTCAAGCTGATGACTGGAAGTGGATTCACAATGATTGTAATTGTTTTAGTGTTGCTACATCCACCCAAGGTTGCGCCCATTATTGTGTAGTTAGTAGTTGCAATTGGACTTACAGTAACTGTGTTTGCAAATGGTACGTTATTTGGAAAAAGAGTAAATGAATTTGCTCCTACTGCATATATGTTGGTTGTAGTTGTTTGGCATATTTCTGGCAAAGTTGAAAATGCTATCACGCTTGGAGTGGGCGAGATATTCAAATTTAAATTATTGATTGCAACACATCCAGTGATAGTATTTGTTACCAAAACAGTATAGGTATTAAACGGTGGCACAGATTGAGGATTCACAGTAAATGTATTCCCCCCGGCCACAGTGCAATTCGGCGCAGGCACTAAATTGACAGTAACAGTAGGCGCACTGCAAATTACCGATGATGCCAATGTCACCGAAGCACCATTTGGTGCAATATTACACGCCACAGTAACTGATAGATCATCGAACGTCAGATATGGCGCTATAGTTGATCCGAAAATAGACGTTGCGAATAGTCTCACATAATAAGTTGATGTCGCGGGTACCACAAACGTCGCACTTCGAGCTGCATAAGCAAAGGAAATAGGATTTGAAGTTGTAAACACCACAGTACCGTTCGTTACAGATTGCGCAAGGCCGATACCGATCCCAAACGTACTCCAATTGTTGGCATTTGGAAAATAACTTACAAGCTGATGCACAGCCACAGAGTAAACAATGTTCGGCTGAAGCGTGATTCCTTGAGAATAAAATTCATGATTGCCCAGCGCTGAAGAAGAATAAACGAACCCTAACATACGAACTCCTGATAATGGACTTATTCCTGGTATAGCTGGTGAAAAACCTATACAATTTGTACCTAAACTGGATGCTGCCCAAGAGCAATTAGGCAATCCATTTGGCATAGGTGCTTCAAAATTTTCTACATAAGGTGTGGTTGTTGTTGCCGAGGCCGCGTTTATTGAAAGGTAAACTGCAGTTGCAGTAGTGCTCATGAAACTGTTGGTGCAACCAATTATCGCTGTATACCAAGCAGATTGTGTCAGCGTATTTGTGATTAAACTTGCTGCATTAGCGCTGTTTATTGGGTTCCAAGGTCCTACAGAACTTGTACCTGTTGCCCATTGATATACAATGCCTGTGGCCGAATAGGCATTTTGTAGCGTCAAGGTTAGACTAGATCCCGCACACATATTTGTGGCGCTTGCTATTGCCACATTGGCGGCAGGCGCGCCCGTGCAAGCTTGAGCGAGAATATTTTGTTGCGACCCAAAAATAAAAAGTAAAACTGCGCTATAAATGTGTTTCATGGGTTTTCATTTTAAGTTTGTTTGATTAAAAAAAATCCCCTCTTTCAAGGGGATTTTTTATCAATCTATAATCAATTGTTTTTTCTTTACGCCAGCGTCGGTCTGTACTTCTATCACGTACAAACCGCGACTCAAATCTTTTTGCTGTATAGTATTACTTCCTGCTTTTAATTCAGAACTGTAAACCAATCGTCCGCTCACATCACGAATTTTTAAACTCGCATTTTGCGCTACTACAATTTTAAAAGTGCCGGTGTTTGGATTTGGGAATATAGCAATGTCTGCATCGCCCGATACACTCGCGATTCCAGCGCATTCACTCACAAACATACTTAAACTTGCTGTATTTTGACAGCCGTTAATGCTAGTTCCTGTCACCACAAAAACAGAATCTCTTATGAGTACTGGCAAGGTAAGTACAGATGTAAACTGATTGTTTCCTTCCACATATTGCGCCGCTCCACTCGCACTCACAGTAAGATTCTCACCCTTACAAATGGTAGCGGTAGCCGGACTTAATACAATTGTTGGATTTGGAAACACAACCAGTGTAATAGTTGAATTGGCAGTACAACTACTCTGTTGACCGGCAACCAGCGTGTAGGTGGTCGTCACCGTAGGACTCACATTGGCTGAATTTGTATACGTATTTCCACCCGGATAAAGCGTAAACGTACCGTTAGCCCCAACTACAGTAATATTTGCACTCCTTCCCATACAAATATTCGGTGGTGTTGCTATTGGTGATATAACCGGGGCTGGATTTACAATCACCATCACAGAACTCACACTGGTGCAACCAGACAAAGTATTTGTAATAAGGAGAGAATACATATTTGTAGTTTGTGGGCTAACGGTCTGTGAATTACCACCAGATACTGTGCAATTGGGCGCAGGCGTTGCATTTAAAGTAACTGTATTGCCGGCACAAACAACACTTGAAGACGGCACTATAGTGGCAGTAGCGCTATTGCCTTGTATATTACAAGGCACCGTTACAGACAAATCATCAAAGGTTAAATATGGCGCAACGGTAGTGCCTGATACTGACGTGGCATATAAACGAACATAATATACGCCTGAGGTGGGCACAGTAAATGTCGCGCTTCTTGCAACACACGGACCAACTACAGGATTATTGGTTGAATACACCATCGTGCTGGTGGCAGCTGACTGCGACGTTCCAACTCCGATTCCAAATTGACTCCAATTATTCGCACCGAAATAATTATTTGCAGACTGCCAAACATTCACTGAATACACAAGTGCAGGTTGCAAATTAAACCCTTGCGTAAAAAATTCATGTGTCCCTAATGCAGACACAGAATAGGAGAAGCCCAGCATACGTACACCTGAACATGGTACCGCACCTGAAATGGCATTTGGAAAACTAATGCAGTTCTGCCCCAAACTTGAAGCCGTCCAAGAACAATTTGGTAAACCGTTATTTACTGGCGATTCAAAATTCTCATAATAAGGAACTGTAGTAGTTGCTCCCGGCGTCATGATATTTAAATAAACTGCCGTCGCCGTAGTACTCATCAATGAATTAAGACAACCAACTACTGCGGTATAATAAGCGGCATCTGTTAAGGTTGTAGTGGCTAAGGTTGGACTGTTAGCCCCGTTAATAGCCGTCCACGGACCAAGTGCAGAGCTCGTGGAATACGCCCATTGATACACGATACCGGTTTGCGGATACGAACTTTGTAAACTTAAAGTAGCAGTGGTTCCGGCACAGAATGCCGTACTCGTGGCCAAAGCCACGTTGCTAGCGGGTGTACCTGTACAGGCTTGTGCCGACAGGTTGTTGTGTGTTGCAAATAAAATTGCAAGACTTAAGAGGTAGATTTTTTTCATAGGCTGGGTTTAGACTTAAGAGCTAATTTAAAACATTTCTTCATGCAAAATACAAGATTAACATTCAGATGTCTTCAACTGTTTTTTTTGTCTCAATAAACATGTCAATGGTATTTTTACGCTGCAAAATTTCGCCACCAAATAACTTACTTAACGGTGACCTTAAATTTCTGCTCTTTCGATTCCTGGTCCCTAATTACAATCGTAAACTGTTGTCCTTTTCTTAAAGAAAGAGCTTTCTTTTCTGACGGATTTTTGAGTTCAATAATATCAAATGGAATGGCATTTTTATTTTCTTCGTTTTCTTTTGAAATGAAAGCAAACACCAAGCAAGGAAAAGTCACATCGATTTTTTCTTTTATAAAATAGGGTGTCCGATTGTTTTCAAAAACCCAATGTGGTCTCCCGTTCAACCACGTTGTTTTAGGATGATATACTCTGGCATCGTATTGATGATACTCTTGTGGTCCGTAAAAGATCTGACCCGTAGAGTCAACAAACATCGCACAGTAGTTTAGGTTTAAAGAAGTCCAATATGGGTTTTGGTATTCAGCAGAAGAATGTTCGGTGAGTTTTGTTTGGTCTATGGTGAACGGATTAATTCCTGTATATTCATAAAGTCTACCCGCCATTGCTTTGCCCCAACCGAGATAGGGGGTTTCCACAATATGGTCCCAACCACAGTGAATGAGAATTTTTGCTTTTGGATCTTTGTCCAATATTTTTTTAATGTTCCGCGCTTGATCGATTTCTCTCAAACTATTTCCTGCAGAATCAATGTTGCCGGTTCTTGTAAATTCATATCCAAAAATCTCGAAGCCTTCTTTCATAGCTTCCCGAATAAGGTTGCCATACAAAGGGTCGCGTGTATAATAACCAGTGCTAATGATCGGGTATTTATTTTTCTGAAGTTCTTGTAATGTTATTTCATAATTAGAAATGGTTTCCGCAGAGAAATACCTGAAGCCTGCCTGATACAAATCGTGAAGCAATGATGTTGTGAATACGCGATGATAGGGTTGCTGGTGCGCCTCGTTGATAAGAATTATTTGTTCTGTTTTTGCTTTCTCGAGAATTAAATCCTTTGCGTTAACAGCCTTAAATTTCGAGAAGTGTTCTATTTGTTCAGATGTTAAACTAGCTGGTGGCTTCTGTTCATCTTTGTCCCAGACACTCAACATGGTTTCATACTCACCAATATATGAGAGGTCTTGTGCCGCTTGATAAAATAGAGAGTCCTGTGATAATTTGTCTAAAATTCTATCTGAAAAATTATAATAGGAATACCACGGCTCTTGCCCCGAAGAAATTAAGGCAGACAGGATAAACATTATTGTAGTTATGTATTTCTTCATTTTACTGAAAGACTATTTACTACTTAAGCCACTTTAATTCGCCCCCGCATGTACAGCACCAGTCACACTATCACGCTTAGCACCTGTAACGCTACTCAAGGCATTAACAGAACCATTCAGACGCAGGTAAGCTAAGAAAGCAAAGATGAGGGCTTCCTTAAAATTGATGATTTCACCTGAAGGAACGATGACCTCAACCTTTGTTTTTGCCTGAATGCGTTCCAATAAAAACGCATTATGTGCACCGCCGCCAGTCACCAAAATAGTTTTTATTGAAAGTGAATTTATATCATCAGCGATCCTCAAAGCGATGTGTTCGGAGGCAGTTGCCAAAGCATCTTCCCAGTTCAAGTCTTCAAACAGAGGTTGCACCTGGCTTTCGAACCATTCTCGTCCCAATGAACGCGCTCCTTTTTGTTTGTAATAATCCAAAGCCTCCAATTTATCCAGCAGTTTTTGATTCACATGGCCAGCTCTAGCGCCCGCCCCTCCTGCATCATAGGCCATGCCTTTGTTCCCCGCCAAATCATTCAAGAGCATATTCGCCACGCAAATATCATAGGCTTTGCGGTTTTCCGCAGGGCCATGCGAGATATTGGCGATGCCACCAATGTTTAAACAAGCATCGTACTGCGAAAATAACAAGGCATCCCCCACTGGCACTAATGGCGCGCCCTGTCCGCCCAAGGCCACGTCTAAGCTTCTAAATTCGTTTACCGTGGTAATACCCGTCATAGCAGCAATAGAGGCGCCACATCCCAACTGAGTGCTAAATCCCAAACTCGGTTGATGAAATATGGTATGTCCGTGTGACCCAATGGCGCTGGGCATTTGATCCACTCCTTCTAAAAATCGGATGACTTCTCCCCCTAAAAATTTTCCGTAAGCGGCATGCAGTTCAAAGTAATCTGCGGCAGATAAAGTATGCGCTTGAGAAAGTTGTTGCTGCCATGAACTTTCGTAGGCAATAGTTGTTGCTTTAATGATGCGAAATGAATACCCGGCGCCTTGGGGACTAAATTGGCAGAGCGCCAAATCCAGTCCATCGAGCGAAGTGCCACTCATGAGGCCCAGAATCAGTGAATTAGCGGTATTTTCAGGCATCTTATTATTTTTTGAAAGATCAATTGCCGATTGGGGCCAGACCTTTATATTTGTCAACACAAAAATACTATTAACCACCATAAAATTAAGCACATGCATTTCGAGTTATCAGAGGAGCATTTAATGATTCAAAAAGCCGCGAGAGAGTTCGCGCAGAACGAGCTGAAGCCAGGCGTAATCGAACGTGACGAGCTTCAAAAGTATCCGACGGAGCAGGTGAAAAAAATGGCTGAGCTCGGATTTTTGGGGATGATGGTGGATCCTAAATACGGCGGAGGCGGTATGGATACGATCTCTTACGTATTGGCCATGGAAGAAATTTCAAAAGTGGATGCTTCTTGCAGTGTGATCATGAGCGTAAACAACTCATTGGTGTGCTGGGGAATTGAAAACTTTGGTTCAGAAGAACAAAAACAAAAATACTTAGTGCCTTTAGCAAAAGGTGAAAAAATTGGCGCCTTTTGTTTAAGTGAGCCAGAAGCTGGATCAGATGCTACGTCACAACGTACCACTGCTATCGACAAAGGAGATCATTACGTATTAAACGGCACCAAAAACTGGATCACCAACGGAAACAGTGCTTCTATTTATTTGGTGATTGCGCAAACCAATGTGGAAGCTGGTCACCGTGGTATCAATTGTTTGATCGTAGAAAAAGGCATGCCGGGATTTACGGTAGGTCCTAAAGAAAATAAAATGGGCATTCGCGCGAGTGATACGCACTCTTTGATGTTTGATAATGTAAAAGTGCCAAAAGAAAATCGCATTGGTGAAGACGGATTTGGATTCAAATTTGCCATGAAGACATTGAGCGGAGGTCGCATTGGTATTGCCTCTCAAGCCCTTGGTATTGCCAGCGGTGCTTATGAATTGGCATTAGCATATTCAAAAGAAAGAAAAGCGTTCGGAAAAGAAATTAGCAAACACCAAGCCATTCAATTTAAGTTAGCCGATATGGCCACTAAGATTGAAGCCGCTCGTTTATTGATTTTCCGCGCCGCTTGGTTAAAAGACCAACACTTACCATTAGATAAAGAAAGTGCCATGGCAAAAGTATTCGCCAGTGAAGCGGCCATGTGGGTGACTACAGAGGCAGTTCAAGTGCACGGTGGTTATGGGTATGTAAAAGAATACCATGTAGAGCGTTTGATGCGCGATGCAAAAATTACTCAGATTTACGAAGGCACTAGCGAGGTGCAACGCATCGTGATTTCACGTGCAGTGATCTCCGAATAAAGGGTCTTTTCTCACTATTTCTAAAATCCGTCTCCAAAAGAGACGGATTTTTCATTTTTACTCAAATAATCGGGCAAAACCCGCTCAATTGTTCAATTCCCCCTATTTTTGTTATAAAATATTTCGACAAAATCAACCCTTTTTGCTGAAATTATAGCGGTAATTTTAACAAACAGTTTATTGTATGAGCGCGTTTGACGATGATGATGCAGAAGGATTGAACGACAAAGAGTTTGAAGAAAATCTGAAAAAATTCGAAGAAATGCTGTCCACCGGACAAGTCCATTTTTTTGATGCTGACGATATAGAAGAAATCATAGATTACTACTTACAGTGGTTGAACTACGATTTGGCAAAAAAAGCCATCGATTATGGATTAGAACGTTTTCCATTTTCAAGTATTATTAAGATTCGCCAGGCCCAATACCTTTCTAGCCAACACTACACCTATGAAGCGCTTCACATCTTAAATGAAGTGGAGCAAATTGAACATAATAATTTTGAACTCTACATGGCCCGCGGTTATATCTATAGCCAAATGGGATTAGGGGAACAAGCCATCGAGAATTTTAAAAACGCCATTCCACTCGCCGAACATAAAGACGAAGTGTATGTAGCACTGGGCGTTGAATTTTTAAATGAAGATAAAGCCGATGATGCTTTGTATTATTTAAAAAAAGCCATTCGTGTGAATCCTAAAAACGAAGTGGCTCTCAACGAACTCAGTCTCTGTTTTGACCTTACTGGCAAATCAGACGAAGCCATTGGATTTTACGAGGGCTATATCGACAATCACCCGTACTCCTACTTTGCTTGGTTCAATTTAGGATTGGGCTACGCGCGCATTGGTCTGTTTGAAAAAGCCATCGAGTCTTACGATTACGCCTTGGCCATCAATGAACAATTTAGTTCTGCCTATTTTAATAAAGCCAATTCACTCGCTCAACTCAATCGTTTTGAAGAAGCCATTGAAGTGTACAAAGAGACATTTAAATACGAAGACCAAGAACCAACCACCTATTATTACATGGGTGAGTGTTATGAGAACATAGAACGTTACGAGGAAGCGCTTGTCAACTACAACAAATGTGTTAAGCTAGATCCCGCTAACGGCGATGCTTGGCTGGGCATTGGTGTGGTGTTGGACGCCTTGAATCGTTTGACAGAAAGTGTGCACTACATTAAAAAAGCCATTGAAATAAATCCCAATGAACCAGAGTATTGGTATGTGTTTGCCGAAATTCAAGAAAAACTAGGTTTTATTGAAGAAGCCGGTTTGGCGTATCAGCGTGTGATTGAGCTAGATTATGCCGACTTTGATGTGTGGTTAGATTACAGCAAATTACTACACCTCAACGGGTATATGGATGAGGCGGTGCGAACATTAGAAGCTGGCATCATTAAGTTTCCAGACGTCGCCGAATTATATTACCGTTTGTCCATCATCTTGTTAGAAAAACACCGCCGCAAAGAATCGATTGATATGTTCAGTAGAGCACTAGACCTCGATTACAATAAACACTCCGAAGTGTTTGAATATGCGCCAATTTTACAACACGATGCCGAAATATTATCTTTAATTTCCAGTAGAAAACAATAAGTATGAGTCCACATTATAATTTTAATTTATCTCACCTCCCTGCACGCGAAGTAAAACCGCGCGCTTCAGGCACCACCATGGTGATGGATAAAGGTATTTCACTGCGTCAAGCAGAAGATTTTATTGAATCATCGGCAGAGTATGTCGACTTTGTAAAACTCGGTTTTGGCACCTCGATCATTAGCAAAAATGTGAAGGAAAAAGTAAAGCTATACCGCGACGCAGGCATGAAAGTATACGTGGGTGGTACTCTATTTGAAGCCTTTGTTGTGCGAAATGAGTTCGAGCAGTATTTGCGTTACATCGATGATCTAAATTTAGATTGTGCTGAAGTCAGCGATGGCAGCATTGAACTCGATCACGATAAAAAGTGTGAGTACATTCGCATTTTATCTAAAGACCGCACTGTTTTAAGTGAGGTAGGAAGCAAGGAAGAAGGTGTGATCATTCACCCAGCACGCTGGATCACCATGATGCAAAACGAATTGCAAGCGGGTGCTGCCAAAGTAATTGCAGAAGCGCGTGAAAGTGGTACGGTGGGCATTTACCATAAAAACGGAAGTGCACACACCATGCTGATCAATCGTATTGTGAGTAAAGTAAAAATTGAAAACATTATTTGGGAAACGCCTCAAAAAGGTCAGCAAGTGTATTTTCTAAAATTATTTGGCTGCAATGTCAACCTTGGTAATATTGGTGTGGACGATGTGATTCCACTCGAGACCTTACGTCTTGGTTTACGTGGCGATACGTTTTTTACATTTCTTCCTGAATCAAACAAACAACCTATTTAATTTGCAATGAAAGAAATCAGTCCTGCAGAACTAAAACAACTCAAAGATTCAAACGCAAAATACACCTTAATAGATGTGCGTGAAGAATATGAGTTTGATGAAGTAAATTTAAATGGCATTTTAATCCCAATGGGTGAAGCCATGGATCGTGTAGCAGAGATTCCAAAAGATCATCAAGTGGTGGTGCATTGCCGCAGTGGCAAGCGCAGCGCAACTGTGATCAATGCTTTGGAAGCACAACACGGTTACACAAATTTGTATAATTTAAGAGGCGGCATTCTCGCTTATATTGACGAAGTAGGTTTATAAAAAGATATGGTAGAATTATTTAAGCACATCCTTCATTTGGATTTCGAGTGGCTCTTTGCTACTTATGGTACATTAATTTACGTGGTATTGTTCCTCGTTATTTTTATTGAAACAGGCGTTGTGGCCATGCCATTTTTACCTGGTGATTCATTATTATTTACTGCTGGGCTTTTTTGTGTGCCACCTCCAGGCGGTGGTGAAGCACCCCTCCACTTGGGAATGCTGATTGGCCTTTTGTTTTTGGCAGCGATTCTTGGCGACAATTGTAATTATTGGATCGGTCGAAAATTGGGATTAAAAGTATTTACGTTTAATTTCAAAGGTCGTCCCCTCGTTAAAAAAGAATACCTCGATAAAACGCATGAGTTTTTTGAGAAGCATGGTACTAAGGCTATCATCATGGCGCGCTTTGTGCCATTTGTGCGCACCTTTGCGCCCTTTGCTGCAGGTATTGGTGAAATGAATTACCGTCGTTTCTTCAGCTTTGATGTTGTAGGCGGTGGTCTTTGGGTGTGCAGTTTGAGTTTAGCTGGTTACATGTTAGGTGGCGTAGATTTTATTCGCAAGCATGTTGATTTGGTATGTTTAGGAATTATTTTGGTGTCGGTTTTACCCATTATTTTCTCGGCGATTAAGAATAAGGCGAGTAATAAAGCATAGTTGATATTTGAATATTTTTAAGGACGCCTTACTTATGTGAGGCGTTTTTTTTGTGCCTTGATTAATTGGTGTGTCTGTTTTACCGCGGAGAGCGCGGAGGCTGCGCAGAGACCGCTGGGTATGATTTCTGTATGCTTAATTGAGCGCACTGGCATTTTTACTTTGCAAAAATGTTCGAGCGAAAGCTTCTAGAATATTTCAATCGGTGTTGGGATTCCTATATTTATTCACCATCCTTTTGATACCAGAAATAAGAACTCTTGAATGTTAGTGCAAGTTGTCCGTAAAATAATACTTATTGCAAAAGCGCACCTACTGGTATAAGCGTATATTTAATGTCAATTCATTTAGCAGCAAAAGTTGTATGCACCAAAATTCTCATAAAAAAGAAATTGCACTATTATTGAGTCCTCTGCTGATTGTGCTGCTGGTGCTTTGGTATTACTCTCCAAAAATTGCAGCGCATCTCTCGCATCCAAACGAACTCTGGCAATTGTTAAGCGCGGCGAGCGGCATTGCAAGTTTTAGTGTTCAGCTTTTGTTTTTAAATCTTGCGCTATTTGGATGTGCTGCTGGTATTGATTTGCTGAGTCTAGGCTGGAAAGCGTCTGCACTGCGACGTTTGTTTTCAGTAAGATCTGCTTCCGCGCGTGGTGATTGGTGGTGTTGGTTGTTATCGATTGTAAATGTCTACGATTTTTTTGTCTTGTTTTTTTCAATGGGCATCTTTTATGTTGTCACAGCTCTGATGAATAAGGCAGGCCACTTTCATTTAATAGCCTTAGTGCCCAGTGCAGGTTTGCAAGTTGTGATCATTTTTTTACTGAGTGATTTGAAACAATATCTCTGGCATCGCTTCATGCACTTCCGTTACATGTGGCCTTTACATGCATACCATCATTCAGCCACCGAATTTAATTTGATCACAGCAGCACGCGGCCATTTTTTGGAGAAGGGTTTTCTCACCTTGTTTGATGGATTGCTCTTTGCCTTGCTGGGCGCACCCGTTAGCAGTTTTTTAGCGCTGCTATTAGTGAAAGAAGTATACAATTATTTTTTACACTCTGATGTTAATTGGAACTTAGGGTTTATTGGAAAGTACATTTTAATGTCACCAAAAGCACACCGGCTGCACCATAGCACTGACCCCCGTTTTTTTGACAAAAATTTTGGCACCTTTTTTATTTTTTGGGATAAATTATTTGGCACCTATCAAAGCAGTGAAGCGTCTATACAAATTGGTGTGGATGGCACCTATTATAATAAGCAAGGTTTTTGGACCGACATGTGGCTGGGCTACAAACATTTTATGTTGGGACTATTTGGTAGGAAATAAGGCCACAGCTTAAAACGCTCGTCGCTTTTTTACCCGCTGAGTGCGGAGAGGCTGCGCAGAGAGCGCAGGAAATGACTTTGCTAATACTTCCTCAGAATAATTAATAACTAATCTTTAATAATTAATCGTCCCCCTACCTTTTACCGCAGAGCACGGAGAGGCTGCGCAGAGAGCGCGGGAAATGACTTTGCTAACACCTCCTCAGAATAATTAATAACTAATCTCTAATAATTAATCGCCCCGCGTCCTCTGCGCGATCTCCGCGCCCTTTGCGGTAAAAACGTAGCTTATTAACAGCAAAGCCTTAAAAAATAGATTTGTATTTTACTACAATTAATAGTAATTTCACACTATAAATTATAGCAATGAGCAAAATCGCATCAAACATCCGTTTTTTGAGAACCTTGAAGGGTCTCTCGCAAGAGCAGCTGGCAGACGAGTTACAGGTTACGCGCTCCCGAATTGGGGGCTATGAAGAAGCCCGTAACGAACCGCCCATCGATTTGCTCATTCGGCTTTCTGAATTTTTTCACATCGCCATTGATGCCCTCGTAAGGGGTGATTTAAAAAAGACCAATCTCGATGGTTTGATGAAAATTGGCAAGAACCGAATCTTGTTTCCTATCCTCCTCGATAACGAAGGCAATAATGTAATTGAGTTAATTCCACTCAAAGCATCTGCTGGTTATGTGCGTGGTTATTCCGATCCAGAATACATCGAACGTCTCCCGCAAATGAAATTGCCATTTTTACCAACGGGCAAACACCGCGCTTTTCCTATTAAAGGCGATAGTATGCCGCCAATTAAAGAAGGTTCGTTTGTGATTGGTAAATTTTTAGAACGTCTCGATGAAATTAAATACGGACAAACCTATATCATCGTCACCAAAGACGACGGTTTGATGTACAAACGCATCATGACCTATCACAAGAAAGAGACTTCTTTCGAAATGCACTCTGATAACAAACTCTATCAGCCTTTTAGAATTAAGGCCGAAGATATTTTAGAAGTCTGGGAATACACATGTTGCATCAATATGAATCAGTACCAAGAAGACGAGCTCAATTTAGATAGCATCATGAACATGCTGCGCAGCTTGAAGGTAGAGATCGCGGAGATTAAAGCGAGGCCGCAAGCATAAGGAAATTTTAAATGATAAATGTTGAATGTTAAATGGGAGGAGGTGTTAACCTCTTCCCTTTTTTTTGAGATGGAGTGCCCAACAACCAAAGAGTACAGGGAGTTTGGCACGGTGTTCAGCAGTGGGATTTCGGTGCATGAGGGAAAGGGATTAAAGATTAATCCCGATCGACATCAATTCTCAATTTTTAATTTTTAATTTTCCTAACTCCCCTCCAACAGCTTCGTATACTTCTCCAACAACTCATAGTACTTCTCTTTCCAATTCTCTTCTTGCCCCTTACCATGCTTGCCATACTCCGGGGCGTCTTCAGCCACCTGACTAGACAATTCCGGAATCTCCTGCGCGAAATTATGTTTGATGACCTTGCCCACTTTAATAAAATATTCTAAGCGCGGATGATCTTGCTCAAACACACCGTACAGAGTAGCCCTGGCAATGCGCGTGCGCTTGCAGACTTCCATCACTGAAAATTCGGACTTATCTATTGCTTTTCGGAGAATCTCGCCGCCGTGTTTCATTGTACAGATTGCATTGCTTTCTGTACGCTAAATTATCGTGCAATCCAGCCAAAAAGATGGACAAAGTGTCTATCAATTGTACATAATAAGCTGTATATTTGGGACATATCCATACATTACTAGACAAACTAAAAGAAAAACAAAGTTTTTGATCAAGGCCTCTTATTGTACTTCATTCCATTTAGTTGACAAACTAGGGCGAACACTCGTCACTAATCCTGTAGACTGAATTATAATATAGGGCCAGTATCGTCTAAAAATCAATTTGAAATAAACCAATTAAAACCCCCAAACACAGCCATGACAGACAATCCCATGCAGCTTCCAACCGGCAGTATCTTTATTTGCGGCGATTTTAATGCCGACCCTAACACCATGTACGCCAATTTTAACGAAGTAGAAGAAGTCTTAGCCGGCAAGGGTTTTTATGTCATAAATGGCGCCGCTATACAATCTAATGATACCAATGTAGCACTCAGACAAAAGCAGACACTCAAAAAACGCATGGCCTATTTAGCCATGTGTGATGTGATTATGCTCATAGATAATTGGTCCAACAACGAAGATGCGAAAGTGCTCTGCACCGCAGCAAGACTGCTGGGGAAGAAGGTGGAGTATTTTAGGGGGTATTAATTATTCCGAGTTAATTATTCCGGGTGTGTTACTGCTTAAATGCAATAAAATGTCAATTGAACAAAACGTATGAGCGCACCCCATAGACACAACTCCCGCACTCCAACAATTTAAAAATTTCACTACTCCCCTCTCAATTTAAAATTCAACATTTATCATTTAAAATTTCGGAACATCTCCTCCCCTACCCACAAACAGTCGTCTGCAAAGGCACCAGTCACAAGTCGATTGACTCCATCCAGTTTAGTGCGGCAAGTCGCTGGAGTAAAATCAGGAACTTCGCATACGGTCAACAGTGCGCCCCGTTGTTTTAAAACCTCCTGCATATTATATGGAAGAAGCTTTCCATAATTACTCACCGCCATTTTTAAAATTTCAAATTGCCAGGGGAAACAAGTGAGCTGTTTTCCTTCTACCAAATAATGTCCATTACTAAGTTTAATTTGACATAGTGTAGCGCCCCCATGTCCGGCTGCGCCCAGAACGCCGCCTTTCTCATAAATTTCAGAAATTAGTTTTAAGATCGAATCATTTTTCGCCACATCAAAAAACTGTCCGTAACCACCTGGAATATACACCGCACAATAATCATCAACTTTCACCTGAGCTGGCTTGAGTGAAGCATTCGTTTTTGTAACAAAAAGTTCTTGATTTTTAAGCAACATCATTCGTTCTGTGCTGTTGCCCATATCATACAAGGCAACTTTTCCGCCCTTGGGTGTTACAATGTCCACATCATAACCTTTATCTACAAAGAACTTGAAAGGAAACACAATTTCCACCAAATAGGTGCCATTCTCTGCACCTCCCATTTGATTAACGTTAGTGGCAACAAAGAGAATTTTTTTGGGTGGACGTTGCGTTTGCGAGTTGAGAGTACTTGCAAATACAAACAGTACGATTAAGACATTTATTTTTCCGAAGTATCGAACAAAAAACTGCATGCGACAATTATTTTTTTTCCAACAAAGGTAAGTCCTTCTTGTATTGTTCAACATTCCAAACTATTTCCCAATTGGACACATAGTCGGCCAAAGGCTCAAGCCCAACTGCAGCGCGCCTTTCATCCACATGGTCTGGATCTTCCAAGGGCAAGACATAGTATTTTTTTGTGGTTTGATCTCTTCCAATCTGACTGCCGTACAATTGTCGTTTGCCTTGTCCCAAGGCCACTCTGTCTTCCAACAGCGCTAAAGAACTCGCATGCGCTTTGAATTGTTTTACCGCCTCTCGCATCATAGGCAGGTACTTTTCTTGAGTGGCTTGATCAGAATGTTGAATGACCAAAAACAAAGTTGAATTGCCATTACCTCCTACAACATCGGCTCCCAGCCAACCGTAGGTATCCAAGATGGCTTTGACTTTAATGAGATTAATAGAATCTTTTCTGTTAATCTCTTTCCAAAGCGCTTTCATTTGTGGAGAGTCCCATCCGTACTTTTTTTCGATGACATCCGTTTCCAATCTTCCATTTTGATCATCGGCATAAATGCTATCGAGTTTTGCTTTTAGAGGACGATTGATTTTTGCTTCTGCCAATTCTATATTCAGCTTCATTTGATCCATGATGCGCTGCCAGCGTTTGTCCACATGCAGACTTAACAGATCTTTGTCTGTACTCGTGTGTTCAATATCAACGTCTCCCCCTTTGAACACCAAACGTTCTAATTGAAAAAAGGCGCTGTCGGGCACACCGGCTAAAGCCCAAGTGCAGGCGGCATTGTAGCGATCGTTATAGCGACCTTTCCAACCAAAGGATTTAAAAGCTTCTGAATATTTTGCGCCAGAAGCGCGGTATTGTTTGGCATCATACAACGAATCGGCTTGATGAATAAACCGATGATACTCTGCGGGCGGTTGCTGCGAATAACAAGCACTAGCAACAAAAGCAGAAATAATACTAAGACGAATTTTTTTCATTCCTCGGGTTTCTAAAAACTAAATTAAAGCTAAGATTTTTGAGGAAGAAAGTAAATTAATTATTTCGAGGGTTGTGTGAGAGAAACAATAGTCCGAAATTAATCTCAGGTGCCTGCATGGATCATTGTCTTTCAATACCAATTAATTCCCCTTATACGTTTCTACATTCGCCAACATGCCCTTGTAATAAAACTCTACTTTAATCAATCGTCCACGTTCATTGAAATACCGCCATTCTCCGTCTTTCAAATACACAATCTCAGCATCTCCTGCTACAAATCCATTGCTGCTCTCTCCATAATGCATGGGCCAATCAACGTGATAGACCTCATGTACATTCGCATACTTCCCCTTCGATTTTACTTGGCCGTTCTCATGAAACTCTTTCCACTCGCCAACTCGCATTAAATTGGAGATCGATGTGTTTATCGTTTCCTTTGTAAAAGACTTATAACAATTCACACATATTACACTATCTAAACGCTGATACACACCCTCGACCATGAGTTTACTAGAAGGATAATATTCAAAATAAAATCCAGGTGCTGCAATTGGGTATAATTTGTAAATGCCAATGCCGGTTTGTGAATTCACACACAAAGGCATCATAAAACAAAAAAGTGATAGCAGTTTTTGCGGCATTTTATTTAGCTAAGAAAATTTGAACGTTGTCCCATGTCAAAATAATGAAACAAAAAGGAATTGGTTACAGAAGATACTTCTCGAAAAGGATTTGAATTCGGAAATCATTGATGTTATTCAAACCTAAGTTTCTGATTTTTTTGATCGAATGAAAGTCCCTGCTTTTATTGCACAAGTGGCCAGATTAGCTCCGCTCTCCTTCTGCATCTTGGTCCGCTTTCGCACTCATTCTCATTCTGCTCACAGGGTTGCAGAACAGAAGCCTCAGGACAAATTTTTTATCATCGCATACAACATCTTTGACAGTTCCTCAGCATCTGCGAGAATACCTGTGTAATCTTCATTTGGTAAAATGTTAGTACTTTGAAAGATGTCGAGAATAGCGACGCACTCGAATAAAGATGCCCTTGCCGTTGTAAAATAATTTTTGCGATCTGGTCTTGAAAATTTACCGCTCCCCTCAGCGATATTCAACACAATACTAAACGAGGCGCGCGACAATTGATCTTTCGCGTAAAGCTCTAAACGTTTTGTGGAAATTATTTCTTTTGATTTAATGTGGAAAGACTTGGCTTTCTTATACACTTCGAGTTGCTGGAATTCAAACATGGGATGTATCAATTTTGGTTTGGGACGAAAAATATGAAAACTGCTAGACAAAATATAGACAGTATTGGAAAATCAGAATGAGAATGAGAGTAAAAGAATGAGAGCGCGAAACGAGAATGAGAGCGGAACTGGAAGACCGAATACCGAATTTTCGCCACCTGAGAGAGAGTGTGAGTGCCGATAGCTATCGGCAGAGAACGAAGAAAAAAAGCAGAACGAATCCCGAAAGCTTTCGGGACGCTCTCGTTGAATTTCTGCCTTGAGAGCGAGTGTGAGAAACAGAGCGAAGAAAAAAAAGCAGAACGATAAAGTTCGCTCTCGCTGAATTTCTGACCAGAGAACGAGTGTGAGAAACAGAGCGAAGAAAAAAAATCAGAGCTCAAATGTTCGCTCTCGCTCTCATTCTCACTCTGATTTTTTTAGTCGGGGTGGCCAGATTCGAACTGACGACCTCCACATCCCAAATGTGGCGCGATACCGGGCTACGCTACACCCCGATGGCCGCTGGATTTGCATCCTTGGCGCATCCTCAAAAATTGAGAGTGCAAATATACTATTTATTTCATACTCCGCAAAAATCCTTTTCATTTTCTTCAAAAAAACTCGCCTCAGCCCTCTCCCCGCCCACGCCAGCCAAAATTTAAATCGTATTTTTGTCCCTTATGCAAGAGCAAATTCTAATTCTGGATTTCGGTTCCCAGTACACACAGCTAATTGCACGTAGATTACGCGAGTTAAATGTCTACTGCGAGATTCATCCCTACAATAAAATTCCTGCCATAGGCCCTGATATTAAAGGTGTCATCCTCTCCGGCAGTCCACACAGCGTGCGCGAAGAAAATCCGCCGCAACCAGATCTTTCTGCTATCAAAGGCAAACTACCCCTTCTTGGTGTATGCTATGGCGCACAATACCTAGCGCATTTCTTCGGTGGGGAAGTTGGTAAATCCGATTCTCGCGAATATGGTCGTGCCCATCTCGAAATTAAAGATGATAAAGCCGTCCTCTTCCAAGATGTACCAACGGATTCAGTGGTGTGGATGAGCCATGGTGATACCATCAAAAGCATTCCTGACAATTATAAAATTACTGCTAGCACCCACGATGTAAAGGTGGCCGCTTACCGAATTGAAGGTGAAGACACACACTGTATTCAGTTTCATCCGGAAGTGTATCATACCAAACACGGACTCAAAATTCTCAGCAATTTTGTGATGAAGGTCTGCGCTTGTAAAGGCGACTGGACACCAGCTTCCTTTATTGAAACTACCATCAGCGATTTAAAAACCAAACTGGGTGACGATAAAGTCATTCTCGGTTTGAGTGGAGGCGTTGATAGCTCTGTGGCTGCAATGCTCTTGCACCGCGCCATTGGCAAAAACTTGCATTGCATTTTTGTGGACAATGGTCTCTTGCGTAAAAATGAATTTGAATCTGTTCTCGATTCCTACCAACACATGGGTTTAAATGTGAAAGGTGTGAATGCAAAAACAAAATTCTATAGCGCACTCGACGGCGTAAGTGATCCTGAAAAAAAACGTAAAGCCATTGGCAAGGTATTTGTAGATGTATTTGATGAAGAATCAAAACTCGTGAAAGACGCTAAATGGTTGGCTCAAGGCACTATCTATCCTGACGTGATTGAAAGCGTGAGCGTAAAAGGTCCTTCTGCTACTATCAAGTCGCACCACAATGTTGGCGGTTTACCTGACTACATGAAACTAAGCGTGGTAGAACCATTGCGTTCTTTGTTTAAAGATGAAGTTCGCCGCGTTGGTAAAGAACTTGGTTTGGATGCCAACATCCTAAATCGCCACCCTTTCCCAGGACCAGGATTAGCCATTCGTATTCTCGGAGAAATTACGGAAGAAAAAGTGCGCATCTTACAAGAAGTGGATCATATTTTTATTGAAGGTTTAAAATCGCACGATCTTTACCGCGAAGTTTGGCAAGCGGGTGTTATTTTCTTACCAGTTCAAAGTGTTGGTGTAATGGGTGATGAACGTACTTACGAAAATGCCGTTGCCTTGCGTGCAGTAACCAGTACCGATGGTATGACTGCAGACTGGTGCCATTTGCCGTATGAATTTTTAGCGAAGATGAGTAATGAAATCATCAATAAAGTACGCGGTGTAAATCGCGTGGTGTACGACATTAGCTCGAAACCACCTGCAACTATTGAATGGGAATAACAGAAAACTGATTGCATCTTTTTTATGGCCAATAGCCTCATACGTAAATATTATTTTGTACTGAGTATACTTCTGCTCAGCAGCGTTAGTATGCTGCAAGCACAAGTGAAGTCAAACAACGTACAAACCATTGAAGGCAAAAAATACTACATCCATAAAATCGAAAAGAGCCAAAGCCTATACGCGATTTCTAAACTGTACAATACCTCTGTCGAAGAATTGTACAAGCTTAATCCAGAACTGAAAGCCGGTGCTAAAGCCAATCAAGAAATTAAAATTCCTTATAACGGCCCGGCCACGGTTACCGCTGTTACACCCGCCGCTACTAACACTAATGCTATTGCAATAGACACCCTTCGTTACCTCACTCACCGCATCATTAAGGGCGAGACCATGTATTCTATTGGTCGCAAATTTAATTTGAGTGAAAAAGAATTATTGAGCTATAATCCTACTCTGACTCAAGGCCTGCGTGAGGGACAAACCATTATCATCGGTGAAAAAAACCGCAAGAAACAAACCATCAAAGCACCAAGCGAGGTAAGAGCTACACCTATTCAAAAAGAAAAGGTAAGTAATGCTAGTGTCGATTCAACGGCGCTGAAATATATTCCGAAGGCAAAAAAACCAAGCTATCGAATTGCTTTGATGTTGCCATTCAAACTCGATCAGACGTTGGCACTCGATAATTCAGAACTGGCCCGCAGTAATAGTAATTTCCCACCTGTGCCAGCATTAGCAGTTGATTTTTACCTGGGTTTTAAAAAAGCACTCGACTCTTTGTCGGCACCTGGCTTTGAATTACAACTCGATTTGTACGATGTTGACGAAAAAGATTCCGTAAAAACACCTGTCATCTGCGCTTCACCTGAATTCAAACAGTTTGATTTAATTGTTGGTCCACTTCATGCCAATACGTTTAAAACAGTAAGTAAGAAAGCGAAAGAAGCTGGCATTCCAATTGTATCGCCATTTACAACGCAAAACAAAATCTTATATAACAACGCGTATATTTCAAAAACCAATCCCTCTCAATTTACTTTGATGGAGAGTTTAGCAGATTATATTATTGATAGTCTCTCAAAAAGTAACACCAATGTGATCTTGATGACTTTGAGCGACCGAGATAAAAAAGAAACGTCGTTTGTTTCGGCCTTTAAAAAATACTATAACGAAAAACAAAAGGCATTGGGCAAACCCGCGCGTGATACAGTTTCATTGGCTAAGGGCATTGGCGGAGCAAAATCGCATTACAAACAAAATTTCAATAATATCATTGTTTGTGTAAGTGCTAACCAAGTATTTTTTACAGATTTCGCTACACAGCTCGCTTTGTTTGCAGATAATAAAGACATTACTCTGTGTGGATGGCAATCTCTCACTGAAATTGACAACCTCGATCAAGCCTATTTAGAACACTTGCATTACACCTTCCCTTACCAATATAATTCCGCCAACACTGCTCCCTACAAACATTTGATGGACGATTACAGACGTTTACAAGAAACGAGTCCGAGTGAGAATTTCTTTTTAGGCTTTGATATTGCCTATTATTACTTAACGAACTTGAGAGAAAAAGGTCCTGATTTTATGTTGAGTTTAGATCAGTCACCATTAGAAACAAATTACATGCGCTTTAAGTTTTCTCGTCCCGATCGTATGACGGGATATGACAATCGTGGCGTTTATATTTTTAAGTACAAAGATTTTCAGATCAATCGTACCGGATGGAAATAAACCGTTCTAGCATCACTGGCTTTTTAAAAGAGCTCCAAGACAAGATCTGCGCGGCCTTAGAGCAAGCAGATGGACAATCGAAATTTTTAGAAGAAAATTGGCAACGCCCCGAAGGTGGCGGCGGTCGCACACGCATCATACGCGATGGTGGCGTGATCGAAAAAGGCGGCGTCTTGTTTAGCGCGGTGGAAGGTGAAGCCCCAGCATTTTTATTTTCAGAAAAAGAACACAGTGCAGGCACAGGAAAAAGTCGCGGACAGTTTTTTGCCACAGGTGTTTCCATTGTGATCCATCCTAAAAGTCCGATGGTACCCATCATTCACATGAACATTCGTTATTTTGAAATGACGAGCGAAGACCAAGGCACAGTGCGTTGGCTCGGTGGAGGAATTGATTTAACGCCTCATTATATTGTTGAAGACGATGCCAAGTATTTTCACCAACAATTAAAAAATGTGTGCGATCTACATCACAAAGATTATTACCCTAAATTCAAAACTTGGGCCGACGATTATTTTTACATCGCCCATCGTAAGGAAACACGGGGCATCGGCGGCATCTTCTTTGATCGCTTAAACAGTTCAGAAGACATGAGTTTTGAAAAGAATTTGAAGTTTTGGGAAGATGTGGGCAAGACATTTGCCCCTACCTATTGCGAACTCATTGCTAGAAATAAAAATAAGACCTTCTCACAAAAAAATAAGGACTGGCAGTTATTGCGTCGCGGACGTTACGTTGAATTTAATTTAGTGTACGACAAAGGCACTAAGTTTGGATTGGAAACCAACGGTCGCGTTGAATCGATCTTGATGAGTCTGCCAAAAACTGCGGGCTGGGAATACGATTTCAAAACAGAACCAGGTTCGGAAGAAGAAAAAACGCTTCAACTACTTAAGAAAGAAATTGACTGGGCTAATTAAAATTGAGAATTAAAAATTTCTAGCGTTAGTTATTGACAACTAAGGGCGTGGAATTCTGTAAGTTCAATATTCAAAATTTCTTCTATCCCAAAAGATCAGAATTTAGTCCTTTTCTTCGGAGGACATCTTAACCGAAAAAATTCAAAAATTCAAGTGATTTATTGTCTACATTAGATAAAAGAAATCACCCAATGATGAAATTCACAACACTAATTCTTTTCATAGTTCTCTTACTAACTGGATTTTCATGTGGTAAAAGGAAAGGAGATCCAATTCCCGAGCCTGATACTGTACCTCCCGTATTGACACTGAATGGTGCTGACACTTTTTTTCTTGTAAAAGGCCGAATGCCCAAAGACCCCTTTGGAACTGCAACAGACAATGTAGACGGAGATGTTACAAATAGAATAACTAGTGACTGGGATGCCCTTCTTAATAATCAAACGTCAGGATATCATACGATTAATTATTCTGTAACAGATTTATCTTTGCTCAAAACAACTGCAAAACGCGTCGTCTGGATCGAATACATACATCCCTTCCCGATTGGAACTTATACTTACTCGCAAATTGAACGACTCATTGGGACTACTGAGTTTCACAGTGTTTCAACTACTTGTACAATCACTCCTACCCTAATCTCTGATCGTTTTCAAGTGGAGTGCTATGAAAATGAATCGAGAAGGGTCATCTTTACTTTAGAACCAAAAGATAGTTCTCTCAACGCCGTATTTTTACGTAATTTTTATAGTAATAAGCTATTCGGGAAGTTCAGCAATTCAAATACTCAATTTGATTTTTCGGGTGAACACTTCAGTATACAAGGAGGTGTTGGCTACCACACTTCAATGGAAGGCCACATGATCAAAATCCCCTAACGAAAATTTCACAATCAAACTAATAATTGCTTTTCCGAAGTAGCATCTTCCCTCAGAAAAAACCCTTTGCACCTTTGCGAACTCTCGCGCGGCTTTGTGGTTTCAATAGCAAGCAGCCACCCTTACGGTTTAAACTTAAAGATGATCAACATCAAAAAGATTATCGGCAGCGAACTCAAAAACAATCCGAACAATCCCTTTGGTGTGCGCTCTTGATCAGAAAAATATTTCACGTTTAGAAATACATTGATAATGGCTAAGATCATTCCCACAAAACCCAAGCCTACGGCGTAATACATCCACTGCAGACGAGAAATTCCGAGCGTGGCAATGATACCAATGATGATACTTAAGTACCCACTCCAGATATAGATTTTATTGATTGGCATTATTCCGCGTAAAACGTCATGAGACGACGGCGTAATTTAGACGCATAGGTCTGACTCTGCCAGTCGGTGTGATTATTAGTCGAGTTAATACACTTACCAAATTGTTTGATACGGTACTTCATCTCTTCACCTAACAAATTAAATAACTCGATGGCCTCATCAAAATCTGAAGCGTTTCCAGTAATTCGTGCAAAGTGATCTTCCATACTTTCATCCACCACCGTTTGCGGTTTCTTGCCTTTACGCAAAGCCACTACATAACGATCACGCACAACAAATGCTTCAGCACTTGAATTCAAGAAGCGTTCTTTAATTTCTGGTGGTAAATCGTAGTCGTTTACTAATTCATAATCCCACTCATCTTTGTAGCGTTGCTCCAAATACATGTGCGGCGCCACAAATACGTGGTTCCAATCAATTGGATATTGCCACAAATTAAAACGACGCGAATTATTTCCTAAATCAATAATGTCGAACTTTTTCTTTTGTGGTAATACACGACTACCACGACCGATCATTTGATGATACAGCGTTAAAGACTTAGTGGCACGATTTAAGAAAATACTTTCTACCTCAGGCTCATCAAAACCAGTGGTGAGGATACTCACAGACGTTAGGATGCCATCTTTTGTTTTACGAAACCATTCTAAAGTTTCAGAACGCTCGCGATCACTAAAGGTACTATCGAGGTGACGAATTGGTAAGCCCTTTGCTTTGAACGTCTCATACACGGCGCGACTTGTCAAAATCCCTGCATTAAAGATCAAGGTCTTTTTGCCTTTAGAAATTTCTTCGTAGGCCTCCATCAATTTACCTTGCATGATGGCTTGTGTATACAATAATTCGTGCGAACCAACCGTGAATTCACCATTGTTACCCACACGCAGCGAACTTAGGTTCACGTCATATGAGTACGTTTGCCCCTCACACAAAAACCCCTGTTCAATGAGGTTAGAAATGCTTTCCCCAACAATGAGTTCATTATACGTTTGGTAAAGTGGTAATTTTTTATTGCTACTCAAAGGCGTTGCAGTCACGCCTAGAATATTAACATCATTAAAATAATGAAAGATCTTACGGAAGGAGTTATTATGCGCCTCATCGACAATCACCAAACCAATATCTTCTAAAAACTGATCGTTTTCTTGGAGGCGGTTATTGAGGGTTTCTACCAATGCGATGAAACTATTGTAAGAACTTTGTTGCGGTAAATTTTTTACATCCGAAGTAATCACCTTGTTACTGATGCCAGCATCGGTCAATACATCAGAGGTCTGTTTTCCGAGTTCAATACGATGGGTAAGAATTAAGACCTTGCGTTTGTATTTGCTAATGTACCGTTTGGCAATTTCACTGAAGATAATAGTCTTACCGCCACCCGTAGGCAATTGAAACAACAAATTCGCATTTGGTGGTAATTCAACAAGACGGTTAAAAATCCTGTTCACGGCCCCCTCCTGGTAAGGGTATAGCTTGCGTGACTCAGCGGTTTCTACAGATTCTTCCATATAAAAAAATGCAACTTGCAAATATACTGCGAAATCAGCCCAGAGGGGCAAAAAAAGATCAAAAAAAATGCGAAGATTGTGAACAGGGTAAAAACATTTCCTAAAATTCAATGGGAGTAGTAAATTCACAGATTATGTCTACTCAACAAAGGCCAATCGTTTACACTCTGCTCTCTGCCGCTTTATTGAGTTTGGCCTGGTACTGGCATTTAGGTCTTTTTATTTTTTTCGCCTTCGTGCCACTGCTATTGCTGGAAGAACACTATGCTCAATCAGGTTCTGCAGCGGGACGCTTGAAATTTTTTGCTTTTACGTACCTCGCATTTTTACTTTGGAACATTGGTGTCACTTGGTGGGTCGTATACGCCTCTCTCGGCGGGGCTTGCGCTGCCTATATCGCCAATTCGCTTTTGATGTCCTTTGTATTTATCCTCTACTCCCGCATCCGTCGCCGCATTCAACGCGCTTGGTCCGTTTGGCTCCTGATTCCGCTTTGGATAGCATTTGAACACATTCATACACTTTGGGACATTACCTGGACATGGCTAACACTTGGTAATGTATTTGCTTTCCATCACCAATGGATCCAATGGTATGAATATACGGGCGCTTCAGGCGGCACTGCATGGGTGCTTTTGGTCAATATTCTAGTGTTTCAAATTGTCCGAAAAAACGACATCAAAACTCTTTGGCGCAAACCCATACTGCAACTAGCGGCTTTGATTATACTGCCCATTTTATTTTCTCGCGTCCTGTTGCTTTGCCACACTTCGCAAAAATCGCAGAAACTAGAAGTGGTCATCGTTCAACCAAACATTGATCCCTACAATGAAAAATTTGACGTAGGTTACGAGCAACAATTTTCAAAAATGCTGCGTTTGGCCCGCACTCAACTTAGCAAATCAACTGCCTTTTTAATTTTGCCTGAAACCTTTATCACCGGAATTCGCAGCGATTTGAATGAAGATGAGTTGAATTCCTCCATAGAAATTCAATGGTTTCGCGATAGCTTAATGCTCGACTTCCCGCAACTAAAAATTATTACTGGAGGCAATACCTACCGCTTCTATCGCCAAAACGAACAGCCCAGTGCAACCGCCCGCCTCGATCAGCGCAGTGGACTATATTACGATGCATTCAATACTGCCATTTTTATTGATCACATTAATACCCAGCTTTATCACAAATCGAAATTAGTGCCGGGCGTAGAAAAAATGCCTTTTCCAGCTTTGATGAAACCGCTGGAAGGACTCGCCATTAATTTAGGCGGTACCATGGGAAGTCTTGGTATTCAAAAAGACAGGAGTGTTTTTGTAGATCATGATAGAAACGTTTCCATTGCCCCTGTCATCTGTTACGAAAGTGTGTATGGCGATTTTGTGACTGGCTACATTGAACATGGTGCTGGCTTTATTTGTATTATCACTAACGACGGCTGGTGGGATGATACACCTGGTCATTATCAGCACCTCAATTACGCCCGTTTAAGAGCAATTGAAAATCGCCGTCAAATAGCACGTTCAGCCAATACAGGTACCTCTTGTTTTATTGACGAATTTGGAAACATTGAACAAGCTACAAATTGGTGGGAACCAGCGGTGATTAAAGGTTCCGTAATGCCAAATACGCAACTCAGCTTTTTCTCACGTTGGGGCGACCTGATTTCATATACCTCTGTTGCCTTGAGTATCCTATTATTAGGCACCTATTTATTGAGTCTTTTTCGCCGTCGCTCTTAATTCGGGACCTCCCTTGATCACCCCAAATGAACAGGTCTCTGTCTTAAAAAAAGCGTAACTTTGGCCCATCTTTTAGCTAGCTATTTTGGTTTATGGAAAAATTTGATGTAACAATTATCGGGGGTGGTCCCGGAGGATATGTAGCCGCTGTACGTTGTGCCCAATTGGGCATGAAAACTGCACTGATTGAAAAATATGCCAGTCTCGGTGGCACCTGCCTCAACGTGGGCTGTATCCCTTCAAAAGCCTTATTAGATTCGAGTGAACATTTTTATAATGCCGTGAATCATTTTGAAGAACATGGCATTGATATAAAGGCACCAAAGGTCAACATCAAACAAATGATCGAACGCAAACGCGGCGTCATTAAAATGACCGTAGATGGCATCAACTTTTTGATGAAGAAAAATAAAATTACGGTTTACACTGGCATTGGATCTTTCCTCACAAAAAACACCATCGAGATTACTGCGGTCGATGGCAAAAAAGAAACGATAGAAACAGGCAAAACTATTATAGCAACAGGCTCTAAGCCTTCAACTTTACCTGGCATTGAAATCGATAAAAAACGCATCATCACGTCTACCGAAGCATTAGAAATGACGGAAGTACCTAAACACATGGTCATCATTGGTGGCGGCGTGATAGGTTTAGAATTGGGAAGTGTGTACGCACGCTTGGGAAGTAAAATCACGGTGGTTGAATTTATGGATCGCATCATCCCTGGTATGGATGGGGCACTCAGCAAAGAATTACAACGCGTCTTAAAAAAGAATTTAAAATTTGAATTTTTATTGAAACATAAGGTCACTGGCGTAAAGTCAAGTGCAAAAGAAGTAACCGTTTCAGTTTTAAATGCTAAGGATGAAACCGTAGAAATTAAAGGCGATTATTGTTTAGTATCTGTAGGTCGTAAGGCTTACACCGAAAATTTAGGTCTTGATAAAATTGGCGTAAAAGTTGATAATCGCGGACGTATCGAAACCGACGATCATTTAAAAACTAATATCGACGGCATTTACGCCATAGGTGATGTGGTAAAAGGCGCCATGCTTGCTCATAAGGCTGAAGAAGAAGGCGTGTATGTAGCGGAGATCATGGCGGGACAAAAACCCCACATCAATTATAATTTAATTCCTGGTGTTGTTTATACATGGCCTGAAGTAGCCGCAGTTGGCTTTACAGAAGAACAATTAAAAGAACAAGGCAAAAAATATAAGGTGGGTTCGTTTCCGTTTAAAGCAAGTGGTAGAGCACGCGCCAGTATGGATACCGACGGCTTTGTAAAAGTTTTAGCCGATGAAGCTACTGATGAAATTTTAGGTGTTCACATGATTGGTCCGCGTACGGCTGATATGATTGCAGAAGCAGTGGTAGCCATGGAGTACCGCGCCAGTGCAGAAGACATTAGCCGCATGAGCCACGCGCATCCAACCTTTACAGAAAGTATGAAAGAAGCCTGCTTGGATGCAACTGGTAAACGCGCGATTCATATTTAATGTATATTTAATTGCCACGCAAAAATGTAATTAAAGATGCACGCTGGAAAACGCTTCACATTTAAACAAGTTGTTTTATGGACGAGAAGAGATATCTATTTCTTCATCATTTACTCCACGCTCACGACATCACTTTATTATTTTTTAAATTTTAAATGGCTTGTCATTCCTTGGGTGGCAATTGGCCTCGTTGGTACTGCGGCGGCATTTTTGATCGGATTTAAAAACACACAAACCTATGCGCGTTTGTGGGAGGCCCGTCAAATTTGGGGAGGTATCGTCAACTCTAGCCGAACCTGGGGCATTTTAGCCAGAGATACTGTGCAAGCAGATGCCGCCGAAATCAAAACCTTGTTCTATCGACATTTGGCATGGCTTACAGCATTAAGATTTCAATTGCGTGAATCACGCGTATGGGAAACACAAGATCTAAAAAGCAATGTCGAATTCGCCAACTATTTTAAGGTACCTGAATGGGACACTAAATTGGAAGATGAATTGCGAAAATTCTTGTCTGAAAAGGATCTCTCTTACATCCTGTCTAAGAAAAATAAAGCAGCTCAATTGATTGCACTTCAATCGGCAGATTTAAAGCGACTCAAAGCAGAAGGAAAAGTATCTGAATTTGACTTTATCGAATTAGAAAAAACCTTAGCTCAATTTTATGAGTGCCAAGGTAAATCAGAGCGCATTAAAAATTTTCCTTACCCGCGACAATTTGCCACCATCAATCAAATGTTTGTGAGATTGTTTATTGCCATGCTCCCATTGGGTATCATTCAAGAATTTAGCAAGATGAGTGAAGACACAAGCCCACTATACGTATGGGCAACAGTGCCTTGTTCACTTATTGTGTCGTTTGTTTTTCACCTCATGGAGCGCATTGGCGAAGCAACTGAAAATCCATTTGAAGGCGGTGCTAATGATGTGCCTATTTCTGCCATTTCACGTGGCATTGAAATCGACTTAAAAGACATGTTAGATGAGAAAGATTTGCCATTGCCATTGACACCTTATAACGATATATTAATGTAATGAATATACCTGATGTCTTCATAAACAATCGTAAATGGATCGCTGAAAAAACAGCGAACGATGAAAACTATTTTAAGAACTTGTCTTTAGGGCAAAGTCCAAAGATGCTTTATATCGGCTGTTCAGACAGTCGTGTCACCGCTGAAGAAATGATGGGGGTGCATCCAGGCGAAGTATTTGTACACCGTAATATTGCCAATTTGATTAACAATGTAGACTTAAATGCGATGTCTGTAATTAATTACGGCGTTCGTCATTTAAAAGTGCAGCACATTGTAGTATGTGGCCATTATTATTGTGGCGGTGTGAAAGCGGCCATGCAAGCCACAGATCTAGGTATTCTTAATCCTTGGTTGCGTGGCATTCGGGATGTGTATCGTTTACACAAAAATGAACTGAATGCGATTGCAAACGAAGACGAACGTTATAACCGTTTAATAGAATTGAACGTACAAGAACAATGTATCAATGTTATTAAGACTGCAGCGGTTCAAGAAGCCTATTACGAAAGGGGCCTAATGGTGCATGGCTGGATCTTTGACATTAAAACTGGTGAGTTAAAGGATTTAAAAATTGATTTCGATAAAGTACTCAAGAATATAATGGAGATTTATGATCTCAATGTAAACGCTAGTCACAAAAAAGATACGGTATGATTAAAGTAGGAATTATAATGGGAAGTAAAAGCGATTTGCCTACTATGCAAGCCGCTGCAGATGTGTTAAAAGAATTTGACATCGCCTTTGAATTGGATATTGTAAGCGCGCATCGCACACCCGAAAAAATGTTTGAGTATGCAAAAACAGCTCACACACGTGGCCTTCAAGTGATCATTGCTGGCGCTGGTGGAGCCGCACATCTACCAGGTATGGTGGCTTCTTTAACACCACTTCCCGTAATTGGTGTACCTATCAAAAGCAGCAATAGCATTGATGGTTGGGACAGTCTGTTGAGTATTGTGCAAATGCCGAACGGCGTGCCGGTTGCAACAGTAGCCGTAAATGCAGCACAAAACGCCGGAATCTTAGCCGCTCAAATCATCGGCTGTTCAGATAAAACCATTCTCAACAAAATGATTGCGTTCAAAGAACAGCTGAAAGCAAAAGTGATCGAAGGAAGCAAAGCGCTTCACACCGGAAAATAAATTAAAGTTGAAGGCGCTTTTAATAATCTAGAATCCTATGAAACGTTTGTATGTTGTTTTGAAGTTCGCCTTACTTACAATCATCTTTATTGATACGAACCTTACTGCACAAATAAATTTCACGGTCTCGGGTGTCACTACTGCCACCGTTTTTAATTGCGCAGTCAATTCCATCACGCTGCAAGCCACTAGCAATTTTCCATTGCCCGTTACCTATCAGTGGGCCAATACTACCAGTACTCTAACAGGCTCTCTCGTGACCTTAACAACTGCAGGTGCTTATACGGTAACTGCCTCTTCAAACACGTTCACAACGGTACAAGTTATTAATGTATTGAGCGACACACAAGCACCCAACTTAACAACCAGTGCTCCATCGGTCACTCTTGATTGTTATACGCCATCCGTCATCATGACGGGCAGCACTACCACCGCCCGCACCGACATTTCTTGGATTCAAATGGCTTTGCCAACAGTGATTCAAAATACCTTACAAGTACAAACCAATACAGCAGCTGTAACTAATACCTTAGTCGGCACCTATACAGTAATGGCCACTAACAACTTGAATTTTTGTACGACACAAAGTGTGATTACAGTCGTGCAGAATATTTTTCCCCCTGTGGCAAAATTGGTAACGGGCAATCAAGATCCTTGTCAAACGCCTTCTATAGTGCTCACAAACGCAAGTACCACAGGAATTCCAGCCGGTACTTTTCCTAGCTTTCAATCGGTGGTGGTAAGTGCATGGACCTTCATTAGCACCTCAACACAAACACTTGGCACAAACTCTACCATTACAACGCCATCACTTGGTACTTATGGTTTACTTGTCACCGATTTAAATAACGGTTGCCAAGCCAGCGCTCAAACGGCCACCTGCACCGGCAACACTGGCCTATCGGTCACCACGTTCCGTGATCTTTATGTTGAGTTTTACCCCAACCCAAGTTCAGGTAAATTAACGATCACAAACTCTGGAGCCGTTCAGTTGATTATTTACAATAGTCTTGGCCAAATTCAAACATCACATAGTCTTGAAATTGGACAAACGGATCTTAATCTGGAAACACTTCCGCAAGGACTTTACTATTGCAGCTTGAAAGAGGCATCTGGACACATCAGCACAAAACTCATTCAGATTTTGCGGCCTTAAAACCCAAACATTTTTGTCGAAGAGTTCCGAAGATTTTGTAACTTGGTTATAAATTCATTACCCATGAAACCCACAACAATCCTCTTTACTGCTCTTGCCCTAATGGCATTTGTAGCTTGCTCAAAAAAAGAAATTGGTCCTGACACAACTGCGCCGCATATTTCAATCATTGGAAATGATTCGCTGTATGTCTTAAAAGGCGATTCTAAAGGTGACCCTGGCGCACTTGCGAGTGATGATCGCGATGGCGAATTAAACGTTAGTATCATCTCAAACTGGGACTCCATCATGAAACTCGGTGAACTTGGAAAAAAGATAGTTACCTACAGGGTTACCGATAAAGCTGGTAATACTGCAAGCACCAGCCGAATTGTTTACATTGACTTTACTGGGAAGATGCCATTGGGTGTGTTTACCACTTCTATCGAGTATATTTATTCTTGTCCCGGAAGATTCAGTATTAGCAGCACATCCACTCTTGCTGCCACCGCCTTTAAAGATCAATTTAAATTGACAGTGAGAGACTCTAGCAGATATTTAGTGGCTTACTTTTATTCAGAATACACTTTAACTGCCTTGACTAACGACCTTACCAAATTAAGTGTCAGTTCTGAAAATAAAGGCAACATGAATAATTATGGAGGCTCGGCGAATTTTGACCCTGTCAGCTCAACACTTAATGTGTTGTACGGCTATACACAACGCCAAAGCAGTATTAATTGTTCTTGGCAAACAACAATGCAGCTGCAACAGTTTAAGTGAGCTAGTAAGTATACTGCGTAGATGAGCATCTTGTTCGCGTAAATTTTGCGTAAACGCACCCGCAAGATCTCAATTTTTGGAGGTTTACAGAAACATCTGGACAAATCCATACAAACCTCATGCAGTTTTTGTGGCCTTAATTGGTTGAAAATTTTTAGTCCAAAAAAATTATGAATTGCGTAATTTAGAGGGATAGAGAAAGAACTACTTCTGACTCCTTAAATACGTTTGTGGCTAAAAAATCAAATCTAATAAAAGTTGGAGATGCCATCACGGAACTTTTTCGTCAAGAAAAATTAGATGTGAAAATCTCACAGTTCACCGTAAAAAACGGCTGGGCTGAAATTGTTGGTGAAGCCATCGCAAAAAGCACTTCAGAACTTTTTTTTAACGATAAAACCTTATTCATCACTCTACAATCAGCTGCATTGAAGCAAGAACTCTCTTTTAGAAAGGAAGAGATCATCACTGCCATCAATAAGTTTTGCGGATACAGATTGGTGGACCATTTAGTCATTCGATGAATTACACACGGCAATTTTTTATTGTATTGAGCCTTACGCTCGGTATTTTTTTCAGTCAGTCAATTACTGCGCAAAACAAAGATTCTCTGCAGATCAGAAAAATCTATGATTATTACTTAAGCAATAGCACCTGTTATTCTCATCTCGAACGTCTGTGCTATTTTGTAGGCGGACGTTTAAGTGGGAGCGCAGAAGCTGCAAAGGCCGTAGAATGGGCAAAAAAAGCCTTGTATGAAGCGGGTGCAGATACTGTTATTCTTCAACCTTGCATGGTACGTCACTGGGTGCGTGGGGCCAAAGAAAAAGTTGTGATCTATAATAAAGATGATGAATCTTCACAAGCCCTCAATTGTATTGCCCTGGGCAACTCTACTGGCACTGGACCAAAAGGCATCAAAGCGCCCGTGATTGAAGTCTCAAGTTTTGAAGAATTAGCAGCACTCGGCACCGCAAAAGTGAAAGGCAAAATTGTTTTTTACAATGTATTTTTTGATCAAAAAAAGATCCGTCCAGGTAACGCTTACGGCGAAACCGTTAAATACCGCGGTTCTGGCGCAAGTCAAGCCGCTAAGTATGGTGCTCTAGCCATGGTTGTGCGCAGCATGAGTTCAGTAGCCGACGATGAACCGCATACCGGAAATATGAATTATGATACGACTATAAGCAAAGCAAAAATTCCTGCACTGGCCATTAGTTACCTCGCTGCAGACCGCTTGCACGAGGCCATTGCAAAAAACGCAAACACTGAATTGTACGTCGAAACAAATTGTTTGTCTTTACCAGATGCGCCTTCGTTTAATGTCATCGGACAGATTACGGGTACTGAAAAACCGAATGAATTTTTGTCTGCTGGTGGGCATTTAGACAGTTGGGACAATGGTCAAGGCGCACACGATGATGGCGCTGGTGTGGTGCAATGTATGGAATTGTTACGCATGTATAAACAACTTGGTATTCGTCCGAAACACAGCATTCGCGCCGTTGCCTTTATGAATGAAGAAAATGGTTTAGCTGGCGGAAAAGCTTACGCCGCCTATGCTACCGAGCATCGTGAAAAACATTTAGCGGCCCTTGAAACCGATGCTGGTGGATACAGTCCGCGTGGCTTTAACGTAGATACCTTGAATGGATTGTTCAAACAAGTCGATCAGTGGAAAGACCTCTTTGCGCCGTATTTGATTTCATCCATCACCAAAGGTGGCGGGGGTGCTGATATTGGTCCCCTTCAAAAAACCGGAGTGCCATGCATGGGCTACGAACCCGATACACAAAGGTATTTCGACATTCATCACACCGCTCAAGACACCTTTGATAAGATCAATAAACGAGAACTAGAATTGGGAGCAGCCGCTATTGGTGCACTCTTTTATCTCTTAGATCAGTATTATATTCCAACACATTAATCTGCTTTAGATTTTTTTTCTGAATTCAGAACTGAAACAGCCATTTATCTAGGCTTCCACGCCATCTGCGGCATTTTGACTATATTTACAGTATTATACTGTATTATGATTACGACTGCATCAAAGAGCGCGCATTTAATGGAATTAGAAGACCAGTATGGTGCGCATAATTATCATCCCATTCCCGTTGTACTCGAAAGAGGTGAAGGTGTTTTTGTTTGGGATGTAGACGGAAAAAAATATTACGATTTTCTAGCGGCATACAGTGCGGTCAATCAAGGACATTGTCATCCCCGCATTCAAAAAGCATTAATTCAACAAGCGCAAAAATTAAGCTTAACCAGCCGCGCGTTTTACAATAGCGTTTTAGGGGAGTATGAAAAATACATCACTTCTTTTTTTGGATACGATAAGGTATTGCCCATGAACACTGGCGTAGAAGGTGGCGAAACGGCAATCAAGTTGGCGCGCCGTTGGGCCTATACAGTAAAAGGTGTGGAAGAAAACAAAGCCCGTGTCATTTTTGCAAAAGGCAATTTTTGGGGACGTACTATGTCTGCCATCTCTTCGAGCACTGATCCGAGTAGCTATAAGAACTTTGGGCCCTTCATGCCCGGTTTTGATTTAGTAGACTACGATAACCTTGCACAATTAGAAACTGCTTTACAAGATAAAAACGTGGCGGCATTTATGGTGGAGCCCATTCAAGGAGAAGCAGGCGTACTGGTGCCTTCAGAAGGCTACTTAAAGGGCGTACGTGATCTTTGCTCAAAATACAATGTATTAATGATTGCCGATGAAGTGCAAACTGGATTAGCGCGCACTGGAAAAATGTTAGCCTGCGATCATGAAGGTGTTCGTCCGGATATTTTAATTCTAGGAAAAGCCCTCAGTGGTGGCTATATGCCAGTAAGTGCGGTGTTGGCAGACAACGACATCATGATGACTATTAAGCCCGGTGAGCATGGTAGTACCTATGGTGGTAATCCTCTGGCGTGTGCTGTTGCGATGGAAGCGCTACAAGTATTGAAAGATGAAAAATTGGCCGAAAATTCAGAAGCTCTGGGAATTCTTTTCCGTGAAGAAATGAAAAAATTACAAGCCGAAACAGATCTCATCACACTGGTGCGTGGTCGTGGTTTATTTAATGCCATTATCATTCAAGAACGTCATGGTAAATCGGCTTGGGATGTGTGTTTAAAATTTGCTGAACATGGCTTATTGGCAAAGCCAACACATGGCGATATCATTCGTTTTGCGCCGCCATTGGTAATTACAAAAGAACAGTTAATGGATTGCGTGCGCATCATCCGTGAGGTGATCTTACAATTCAATTAATTTTACCCAAAACTGACTTGAGCCCATATGATTACGTATAATCCAAAAATCTGGTTTAAACTCCTCATCGATTTTCATAAATCGGACACTTTCCGCATTCTTGCGCCCACTATGGTCTTGCTTGGCCTCTTGACCACAGCCACCTGCTATTTTACAAACTTACTTTTTCCGAACTACCATCCCACACTGACGTTGTTTCACCAAATCTCAGGCTTTGTCATCTCCATGGTCTTGGTATTTCGAATCAATACTGCTTACGATCGTTGGTGGGAAGGACGCAAACAATGGGGCGCGCTGGTAAATAGCTCGCGCAACTTAGCCATTAAATTTTCGACACTGATACCCGACGATCAAAAATTATTACGTCAAGAAGTCTATGGCTTAATTGCTAGTTTCCCTTTTATATTAAAAGAACACTTAAGAAGCAATCTCGAACCAAATGCCATTTTGTATGGCGAATGGTTGCAAGAAAAAGAACTGCGCAAATGGTCGCATCAACCCAATTACATCGTATCACAGCTCAGTCAATTAAGCAGACGTGTGTGCAGCAAGTACAATGCTTCTACCAATGACTATTTGATATTGAGCGAATCGCTTACACAATTCACAGATGTTTGCGGGGCTTGCGAACGCATTAGAAGTACACCTATTCCATTTTCTTATAGTATCTTTATCAAACGGATCATCTTTCTTTACATCATTACCATGCCCTTAGCCTTTGGTGTTTCCATCGGATACTGGTCGGTACCAATGGTAATGATTTTATTTTACGCCTTTGCTTCTCTTGAATTGATTAGCGAAGAAATTGAAGATCCATTTGGCATAGATGAAAATGATCTACCAACGGATGAAATTGCATTACGCATCCGTTTACATACGAAAGAAATATTGATTGGACATGAAGCTTAGTTACGATTTTTCACAGACTGGAAATTTTGAAATGAAGGTCACCACCTTCTTTGGACTTGAAGAAATTCTAGCACAAGAACTCGTGCGCTTGGGCGGACAAAACGTGGAGCCCTTTAAACGCGGGGTGTCGGTGACAGGTGACCTAGGTTTTTTGTACAAAGCAAACTTATGTCTGCATACCGCTCTTAAAGTACTAGTGCCCATCACAAAATTTAAGGCCGCTTCTGAGATTGAATTATACGAAGGCATTAAACAAATTGCTTGGGAAGATTTTATGTCACTCGAAGATACCTTGATGGTAGAAGGTGTCACCAATTCTGACTTTTTTACTCACAGTTTATTTGTTTCCCAAAAAATTAAAGATGGTATCGTTGATCGTTTCCGTGAAAAAACAGGCAAACGTCCCGATGTTGATTTACTCCGCCCAACACTTAAAGTATACGCACACATTTACAAAGATGAAGTAAGTTTGCATTTGGATAGCAGCGGCGATCCGCTTTACAAGCGCGGCTACCGTTCTGATATCAATGAAGCGCCTATGAAAGAAGTGCTCGCAGCTGGACTCGTTAAATTGAGCGGTTGGGAACGCCACCATTTATTGGTTGACGGCATGTGTGGTGCAGGCACCATTGGCATTGAAGCAGCGCTTTGGGCCAATAACATTCCTCCAGGCTATTACCGCAACGATTTTAACTTTATGCGCTGGCGCAATTTTGATGAGGCTTTATACGATACCATTTTCGACAGCAGCGTAAGTCGCATCAAAGAAGACAAAGTAGAAATCATTGCCAATGATATTGACGGACCAACCGTAAAAAAAGCCATCCAAAATACGCGCAACGCAAAAGTAGATGACGTAGTAAAATGTACGGAACAATCTTTTTTTGACCTCATGCCCGATCGTAAAGCAGGTGTGGTGATCTTGAACCCGCCCTACGGCGAGCGCTTGCCAGTGGCAGAGATTGAAGGCATGTACAAGGAGATTGGCAATAAATTAAAAAAAGATTTTGGTGGATTTAGTGCTTGGATTATTTCTAGTAGTCCTGAAGCCATCAAAAGCATTGGCCTTCGTCCGACACGAAAGATTCAGATCTTTAACGGCTCATTAGAATGCCGTTATTTAAAATACGAATTGTATTCTGGGAGTCGTAAGGCAGTTAAGAATCCGGATACGATGACGAAATACAATAAGTAGAACTTTAACTCTCTTGAATTTTCATTTCAGGATTTAAGAAAAGTGCTGTTTATCAAGTCTTATTATGCGATTGTTTGAAACTGTGTGTATTTTAACGCAAAGACGCGGAAGATTGCGCAAAGGCGCAAGATTTTGATTCGGAAGATGCAAAAGAAATAGAGATGCAAAGTGATTTTTTCGCAAGCGAAAAAATGAGAGACGCAACTAGAAAATGTTTTTTTAAATTATACCATGAACCACCTCGGTCCAAATGACATTGTAAAACAAATGATGGCGAACGATAAGTTCAGTCAGTGGTTAGGCATTGAGGTAATGGAAATTTCAAAAGGCCATTGCCGTTTGGAAATGAGAATTCGTGAAGACATGACCAATGGGTTTGGCATTGCGCATGGCGGCATTAGCTTTTCGGTGGCTGATAGTGCTTTGGCATTTGCAAGCAATGCGGGGGGACGTAAATCGGTGAGTATCGAGACCTCTATTTCGCATTTAATCAGTCTGCATGTTGGAGATCATTTAGTTGCAGAAGCCAATTGTGA
>JAULBW010014900.1:0-30068 GCA_032358265.1 Vaucheria bursata | reverse complement strand
CAGAAAAACTCGGACACTATCAAATTAAAATTTATAAAAAGGAACTAGCTGATAAACCAGTGGCCCTTTTCAAGGGTATTGTTTACAGAACTAACAAATTTTGGGAAATCGCCCATTAAACCACGTAGGTTTTTATACGTCTAAAAAATAAAAGGGTATGAAAATTTTAGTAAGTATCTTGTTTAGTCTGCTCCTAAGTGTGAGCTTCGGACAAAACGGAAGAGGTCGCGGTGGCAATGGTCACGGTGGCGGACATGGGAATGGCGGGCACGGCAATGCAGGTCGCGGTGGCGGGCATCATCACCATGGCAAAAAAGTAGTGGTGGTGCACAGAAGTCATTACCGACCGGCACATGTGAGAGTTTACCATCCAGTATGGGGTCCGCAATTAGCCTATAACAGACGATGGGTGTATTTCCCGCAGCGCAATTTGTATTGGGATAATTGGAGAAACCATTATGTGTACTGGAATGGTGCCGTTTGGATCTCACAACCAGCTCCTCCTGCAGGTATCATCGTTATTGACCTGCACAAAGAGCCACAAAAAGAACTGAAAGAAGATGACGATGATGTAGATGATATTTACATCAGCAATGAAAAGCATAAGTCTGAAGAAAAATAAAAAATGTGGGGTTAAGGCCCCACATTTTTTTTGAATTAATGTTTGAGATTTTTGATGCGAACAAAGTTCAACTAGTGACTATCGCTGTATCACAAGTTTTTGTGCTTGACCTGATTCAATTTCACGGAGCAGATAACAACCTGCTTGAAAGTTTGAGACATCCAAAAGCGAACGTTCACTTGGCTTCAATTCAAATCGCATCACAAGTGCACCATGGCTACTGAAGACTTCAATAATTTTTGGTTCGTTTGAATAAAATTGCACATAATCTTTAGCTGGATTAGGTACAAACGAAAATAATTTGTTTCCCAATTGTTCATCTTCTATTCCGGTGCAAGCTTTAACAGATAAAATAAAACCTAATGTTGAAGAACAAGATGTCAAGGTATTTGTTCCTGCAACACTTAGTACAGAATTATTTGCTGAAGCCATAATAAAGCTGGGAGAATTTGAGCCATTGGCCCAAGTATAGGTGTCTGCACCTGTTGCAACAATCTGTAAATAATCTCCTGCGCAAATGGTTGGTGAAAGGCCCGTCAACTGTAAGCTAGGACTCGCTTTTGTGAGTACGGAAACAGATTGAGAAGACAGACAAATACTATTGCCACTCGACACCACGTATTGAGTAGTGGCGGTGGGACTTACAACTACACTATAACTGAGTGGTCCAGTATTCCAACTATATGTAGGTGCGCCGTTAGCAGATAAGGTAACAGATTGTCCAGCACATACGGCTGTGGGACTGGCCACTACTGTTAATGTATATTTTGGCAATGCCACTATATTTTTTGTTACTTGAATGGGACATGGCGACCCAATGGCAGTGGCGGTGACAGCAATGCTGGTGTTTGTATTTACCGGAAAAGACACTGTGTTGCCAATGATACCATTTGTCCAAGTATACGTTGTGGCGCCATTGGCTGTTAAAGTGATTGTACTGCCAGCGCACAAAGCAGAAGGCCCATTCAAAATCACTGTTGGTGTACCAGAGGCGATTTGCAAGCGCGATAAAAACAAACCAGAACCGGTAGATTGCGTTAAGAGTGTATTGCTAATGGTGATCGAAGGATTATAAAAACTACCCGCTAAATACAAAGAGCAATTTTTTGCAAGGCATAAATTTGAATTTCTATATCCTGCGCCTACGCCTCCTGAACCCTCCGTCATGGCTACAGACATGATATTGCCTGAAGCATCAAAATTGACCAGTGCACAGCCATTTGTTGGACTGCAAGCGTACGTGTTAGAACCTATTTGTATGCTAGAACTAAATACAGAAGCCTGCAACATAACTCCACCAGAGTAAGGGGCGATTCCAATCCCGTAATCCCAACCAGTTGAACCAATTTGTTGGGTCCAGTATACTGTACCTGCTGTATCAAGTTTTGCAAGCCAAGCGTCAAAATTACCCACCGAGGTTAAACTTGCTGTGCCCAGAACCGCATTTGTACCAGAAAATGAGCCACTTAAATACAAATCCCCTTGAGGATCTATGGACACATTCCCAAATCCATCTGTGCCAGGTCCACCAGAGCCTTTTAGCCAAACAATATTACCCAGCGCATCTAGTTTAGCCAAAAAACCATCAGATCCACCAGCGGACGCTAATGTTTGAGAACCAATTGCCATGCTGAGATTAAACTCTCCTGCAATAAAAACATCTGCATTTGCATTTACAGTTATATCTAAACCCCAACATTGCGAAGGGCCCAAAGGGTATGAGTTATTAAACCAAACCAAATTTCCCGCAGTATCATATTTTGCTGCAACCATTGACATCGCTGACGAATTTAAATTAGCTGGTTGGGGAATTGTAAATATGCTTGTTCCAAATATTATTGTACTTGCTGAAGTAAAGCCAGTCAAGTATGAATTACCCAAAGAGTCAACCGCTATTCCATTCCAATAGTCGATACTGCCACTTAATCCGGCTCTGCCCCAAACTGGATTACCGTTAACATCAAGTTTCACCAATAAAAAATCTTGATCACTTGCGTACAAGGTATCTGGCCCCACCTCAAGATAATATTTATAGTCTGTGGCAATATAAACGTTCCCCGATTTATCGCATGCAACTGCTGAACGCCCATACACTTTTGTATTTAAAACGTACGTCCATATAATTGTACCGGCCGGACTATACTTAGTACAAATTGTTTTATAACCACTTGTTGTAAACGTTGTATTGCCAATGGTACCAGCACCATAGTGCTCCGAAACAACAATAGCATTATCGGCCGTATCACGACAGATGTCGTGAAATCTACCATTGGTTTGTTGCTCTACAAATGCCCATTGCCAGGTTTGAGCGTTAACATTGGTAACAGTGCAGAGACATGCAATCAGCAACAATTTGAGTTTGGATGACATAAATGTGGGTGTTGAGTATTAAAGGTAATAATTTTTGTAAACACTCACAAATTGCGGTAATTCATATGATCACTTGGCTCTTTTACACAACAAAGCCCATATCACAAAATCGCAGATTCCCTCCTATTCATTTGAATTGGCTCTGCCAATAAATTGGATTCCCGGCAACAGGGATGAGGGTGCACAGGCATACGATTTAAGAAGAAAAATCTACAAAGGAACAATGCCTTGGCGCAAAAATGGAATTATTTGGAATCCGATTCCAAATAATTCTATATATTTGTAACATGATCCAGCGTGTTGCAAAAGAGAAATTGAAAGATTTGGCTTCAAAATTTAAGGCTGTCGCGGTTACTGGCGCCAGACAGAGCGGCAAGACCACCTTGGTAAAGCAAGTCTTTAAAGCCAAGCCTTACGTCTCGCTTGAAAATCCTGAAACCAGAACCTTCGCCATAGCAGACCCCCAAGGCTTTTTAGCCTCTTTTCCTAAAGGTGCTATTTTGGATGAAGTACAGCGCGTGCCTGAATTGTTTTCTTATCTACAAGAAATCTTAGATAATTCGAAAACAAAAGGACTTTTTATACTATCGGGCTCAAATAACTTTCTCTTACAACAAAACATCTCGCAAACGCTGGCCGGAAGGGTCGGTTATTTGAATCTTCTCCCTTTTTCAATTAAAGAACTTGAAAAAGCAAAATTGCTCCCCGCAGATGACGATCAGTTAATGCTGAAAGGATTTTATCCACCCATCTATGATCAAGGCATTCCTCCAATTGACTGGTGTCCCAATTATATCAGAACCTACATCGAAAAGGACGTTCGTCAAATAAAAAACATAACGGATTTGATTGTTTTTGAACGCTTCTTGAAACTGTTAGCTGGGCGCTCTGCCCAAGAATTAAACAGCAGTGCACTATCCATAGAAACAGGGGTGGATGTAAAAACCATTCAATCCTGGATTGGCATTCTAGAAAGTAGTTTTATTATTTATTTACTCAAACCACATTTCAAAAACTTCAATAAGACGATAGTGAAACGTCCGAAAATCTACTTTTACGACACCGCACTCGTTTGTTATTTACTGGGCATTAAAACTGTCTCACATCTAAAATCACATCCTTTAAGAGGTGCGATTTTTGAAAGCATGGTGGTGACTGAAATGCTTAAAACCAGAACAAATGCGGGCCTTCCAGTTGACCTGTATTATTGGAGAGATAAAACGGGACACGAAATAGATCTGATCATTGATTCAGGCGATCAACTTCTCCCCATTGAAATAAAATCGGGCAAAACCATCAACTCCGAATTTTTCAAAAATCTGGTGTATTGGTCCAAGATTAGTGGCACCGAAAAATCAATTTTACTCTACGCCGGCGAACAACAACAAAAAAGGACGGGTGGTAAGGAAGTATTGAATTGGAGGAGTATTGTTAAACGGAAGTTTTAATCCATGCCAAACACAACTTGATTTGCCAAATTTGAATTTCTCAAATCCAATCTACACGTTTCATAGTGATCAATGTTCGGCACTCCCCAAACATCTGAAACAGCCCAGCTTTTATTACGGTGAAACTTTAACTCTTCATCGAAGACTCAGATGGGCATATCCAGAACTTACTTAAAAGCCTTATCACTTAACCCTCTTTAACGAGTAGGACAAACTATTCCAAAACCCCTTCATTCACAGCCAGTTCAGATTTAGCAATATCACATATTTTAGTTTTTATACTGGATTAAAGCCTGTAATTTTACCTAGGCGTTAAGCCTTTTTATGAAACAAGCTTATATCATTAATGGTGTGCGTACTGGAATCGGAAATTTCGGTGGCACTTTGGCAGCGGTAAGAACGGATGATCTTGCCGCTTTTGTTTTAGCTGAACTTGTGAAGAAAAATCCAAACCTCGATTTTTCTAAAGTAGGCGAAGTCATCATGGGTTGTGCGAACCAAAGTGGCGAAGATAATCGTAACGTGGCGCGTATGGCTGTGTTATTAGCAGGACTCCCCGTTTCCATTCCTGCAGAAACCGTCAACCGTTTGTGTGCTTCTGGCCTCAGCGCAGGTATAGCAGCCGCTCGTGCCATTCAAGTAGGTGATGAAGACCTTATGATTGCGAGCGGTGTCGAAAATATGACCCGCGGTCCATGGGTGATTGGTAAAGCTTCTGGCGCGTACGGACGCGATCAACAAATGTATGATAGCAGTTTTGGCTGGCGTTTTGTGAACCCGAAAATGAAAGAACTGTTTGGCACTGATGCCATGGGCGAAACCGCAGAAAATGTGGCCGACCAGTATAAAGTGAACCGTGAGGACCAAGATAAATTTGCACTGTGGTCTCAGCAAAAAGCTGCTGCCGCTGTGGCATCTGGACGTTTCGAAAAAGAAATAGTAGCACTGAATATTCCTCAGAAAAAAGCAGATTCCATTGTATTTAGCCGCGATGAATTTGCAAAAGCAAAAACCACATTAGAAGGATTGTCTGCACTAAAACCTTCGTTTAGAAAAGATGGTACCGTTACCGCGGGCAATGCCTCCGGTTTGAATGACGGTGCGGCCGCGCTTTTATTAGCTTCGGAAGCAGGTATTAAAACTCATCACTTAAACCCCTTAGCACGCATCGTGTCTTCTGGTGCTTCAGGAGTTGAACCTCGCATCATGGGCATTGGTCCTGTTGAAGCCGCCAACAAAGCCTTACAGCGTGCTGGTATAAGTTTTAAAGATTTAGATCTTATTGAATTAAACGAAGCTTTCGCCGCCCAAGCATTGGCCTGTACACGTACCTGGGGATTGAGTGATACCGATCCGCGTATAAACATTAATGGTGGTGCCATTGCTTTAGGACATCCACTCGGCATGAGTGGTGCTCGGATCTTGCATTCGGCTGCTTTAGATTTACACTTGCATCAAAAAAAATATGCTTTAGTCACCATGTGTATTGGCGTGGGACAAGGCTATGCCGTAGTACTCGAAAGAGCTTAACCAAATACATAAGACCATGAACGTACAACAACTCGACATGCAGAATTCCATCTTATCACGCTTTATTGCAGAGATAAGAGATGCCGACATTCAAAAAGACAGTTTAAGATTTAGGCGCAATCTTGAACGCATTGCCGAAATCATGGCCTATGAAATTAGTAAAACATTGCCCTTCGAAACTTCTGAAGTACGCACGCCGCTGGGCATTGCAGACATGGCTTTGCCGGTTGGAAATCCGGTTATTGCGAGCATCTTAAGAGCGGGCCTGCCCATGCACACAGGTTTTTTAAATGTCTTTGATCGTTCGGGTAGCGCTTTCATTACTGCTTATCGCAAACATCATAAGGACAATAGTTTTGAAATAGCGATGGAACATGTCACCGCACCTGATCTTACGGGTGAAATTGTGATTCTCTGCGATCCAATGATTGCTACAGGATCGTCTGCTATTGTTGCGTGTAAATCTCTAATGACAAAAGGTACTCCTAAACACATTCACGTTGCTTGTGCCATTGCGAGTATAGAAGGACTTAATTATGTGAAAGCTCATATGCCAAATTCACAGTTTACAATTTGGTGTGGAGCAGTGGATGAAGAATTAACAGCTCAAGCTTATATCGTGCCGGGACTGGGCGACGCGGGCGATTTAGCATTTGGAGAAAAACTGTAAACAATGTTGAAACTCCAAACGACTTCCTTTCAACAATCAGGAGTTTTAAATAAACTCCTACAAGATTATTTAACTCGTCGCCACGAACTTAATCCCTTTTACTCTGCCTACCCCGATTTTGCTGGCTTTGAGCATGTCATAAAATCGAATCCCTATTCGAACTTTAACCGTGAACGCTTGAGCTCCATCTTAAAAGCGCAAAGCGAAACGGTTTCCAATACTTCTGAAAGCGCACAGGCTGCCATTCACAGACTAAGTCTACCGAATGCGTTTACCGTAACTACAGGACATCAGTTGTGCTTATTCACAGGTCCTTTGTACTTCATCTACAAAATTTTTTCGACGATTAATTTAGCGGAAGAATTAAAAGCCAAATTTCCAGATCAAGAATTTGTGCCAGTATATTGGATGGCGACAGAAGATCATGATTTTGAAGAGATCAATCACCTTCACCTGAATGGCGAGACCATCCGCTGGGAAAGCACTGCTGGTGGCGCCGTTGGAGATTTGAGCACAAAAGAATTAAATGCACTTCTACCAAGTTTAAAAAAAGCACTCGGACAATCGACCAATTCGAAGTACTTATATGACCTATTTGAAAAGGCATATTTGGGACATAAAAATCTGGCGCTTGCTACGCGTTATTTGGTGAATGAATTATTTGCTGACTACGGATTAGTAATCTTAGATGGTAATGATTCAGAATTCAAACAACAATTTATTTCGGAGATGGAAGAAGACCTCTTCCAACACACGGCCTATAATGATGTGAATGCAAGCTCTGTGGCCTTAACCACTTTGGGTTATCACGTCCAAGTCAATGCGCGTGAGATCAATCTCTTTTATTTAGAAGAAGGAAAACGTAATCGTATCGAACCAGAAGGCGATCAGTTTCGTGTACATAGTACTGAACATTTATTGTCGGCAGAACACATTCGTCAACAATTAAATGAGAGTCCTGAAAAATTTAGTCCCAATGTTGTGCTCCGTCCCCTTTACCAGCAAAAGATCCTCCCGAACCTGGCGTATGTGGGTGGTCCTGGCGAACTGGCCTACTGGTTAGAGTTCAAACAGTTCTTTGATCAAAGCGAGATCCATTTTCCAATCTTAATGCCGAGAAACTTTGTGACGGTGTTTGATAAACATGCACAGCGCTATTTAAGTAAGTTAAACTTGAAACCAGAAGATGCGTTTAAACCAGAACAAACCTTATTAAAAGACATTCAAATTAAATTACATGGTTTATTTGAAGTCACTCATGAAGAAGCCAACCTGCGTGCGGTATTTGCTGAACTCTTAAGCCGAACCCAAGCCATTGATAAAACCTTGGATGGCAAGGTGAATGCGGAACTGCAAAAAACACTGAATGCCCTCGAATCCATTGCTGCTAAGGCAAACAGAGCCCAGCGTCGAAAAATGGACGAGCAAATGGCGCACATCCAAAAACTGAAAGCCTGTATTTTTGCGGAAGCTGTGCCACGTGAACGTTACGATAATTTTGCGGCTTACTATTTAAGTTATGGTCCTGATTTTTTTGCCAGCATTAAAGCTCATGCAAATCCCTTGCTCCTGCAGCATTTGATGTTGATAGAGGGAGATTAGTTTTGCAGATAGCACCCTTTAACTACAGTGTACACTGAGTTTGGCACAGAGTAAACACAGAGGTTTGATTGCGTACTAAAAGAACTTAAAGTCTCCAACAGTGGGACTCTGTGCATTACTCCCCATCCTCTGTGGTTAAGATCCCTAGCTGGCCTACCTGAGATCAGCCTTCTTTGACCTTGTATACTCAATTAATTTCCTATCTTTATTAGATAAGAAACAATCCATGAAATCAATTTTACTCTCTTTAAGCATCTTAGTTTGTAACGCAGTGATCTCCCAAACACTCACACAAACATTCAACGAACCTAAAGTGGGAGATGTTCAGAGTTTGGTGCGCTTAGATACCACTGGCTATTTGACAGCTGTACCGATTGCCACCACAGGAGCGAACTCAAAGTGGGATTTTAGTAAAATGAAAACGGCGTCAAACAACATCACTTCAACCTTTGTGGGCACCGTGGCCGTGGCCTCTGCAAGCGCCTACTCGGGTTGCAATATTGTTCAAGATAACAATGGTTCATATACTTTTTTAAAGTCCGTTACTACGCCTACCACTCGCACAGAAGTATTAGGTATCACACTGCCCATTGCTTCTGTCAATTTTACCAACAGCGCTATTGCGGCTGTATACCCAATTAGTTTAGGTTCTACAAGTACCGATAATGCGGCTGGCACTGCGGTTATTACCGGAAGCACTTTTCCTGCCTCAGGAAAAATGACGTTCACGGCCGATGGCACTGGTACCTTAACCTTAGCAGATGGATTTACCTATACAAACGTAATCCGCGTAAAAAGTGTCTTGAGTTTTTCTATTACTACGCCTATCATCCCCATTACTATTGGATCGGTACAGCAAACGAATTACGACTATTATGATGCCTCAGAAAAATTTCCTGTGCTCAGTATTAGTTATCAATCCATTTCTTATTTAGGTGGAAGTCCGTCTGTGACCGCTTCCTACGCTGGTAATGCTAAGTCGTTTACGGGAGTAAAAGAAATCAGTTCAGCAAATCCAGTCATTTCTGTATTCCCGAATCCAGTATCTGATCTTTTCACGATTTCGGTAGCTGAATCAAATGGTTTTGAGCTGAGTGTTTATAATAGTTTGGGGGCGTTGATGACCAAACAATCCATACATGGAAGTGTCGCTTCAATTGAAACGATTAATTGGACACCTGGTCTTTACGATATTATCATCAACACTCACAAAGGACAAATGTGTAAGAAGATAATGGTATCTAATCATTAATTAGATTTCAATCATTCGTAAATCATCGCGAACCACACTTTTCGCAATTTCTAATATTGTTCAAGGTCTTGCACATTTCATAAGTGAAAAGAGCACCCATGACTCAGCGCTTAAAAAAATTATTGGATAATAAATATAGTAGGACGCTTGCAATCGTTTTGCCCCTGCTATTCGTCTACTATAGAACGCTTAATTATGGCTTTAGTCCAATGGACGAGCAATGGATGATTGTCAAATCCACCAATTTTTTAAAACATTGGAGCAGCCTTAGCGACTGCTTTTTCAAGCCTCTGACGAATTTATACTACCGCCCACTTTTTACGATCAGCCTCATTATAGACTACCACCTTGGAAAACTATCCCCCAATATTTATCACTTTACAAATATTATTTGGCATTGTCTGTCAGTCTTTACATTATTTAATTTCCTGCTGGCCTTCCAATTGAAAAAAATCAGTGCCTATGTCCTTAGCATTCTCTTCTCTATCCACCCCATCCTATTGCACGCTGTGGCGTGGATTCCAGGCAGGAATGATATTATGCTCTCGGTTTTTGTTCTTAGTTCAATTATTTCTCTAAAAAAGTACATCAGTAATTTAGAAAGCAGGCACTTAATACTACACACCCTATGGTTCGTGTGTGCCTTACTAACAAAAGAAAGTGCTATCGTCTTACCATTGATTTATGGTGTCTGTATTTTGTTCTTTTCAAAGTTAGATACAAAACGCCGACGGCAATTAATTGGCATCTATGGCCTTCTTACCTGCTTTTGGCTTTTTGCAAGAAACAGCGCGCTAAGCGACCACACCGCTTTTTCTATTCCAAACACCAATCAAATAAACGCAATGTTAGTGGGATTACTTTTTTATATCGGTAAAACTATTTATCCTTTTCATCAATCCGTTTTCCCAACAATAGCGCACTCCTCTCTCCTACCAGGCTTTCTCAGCCTAGTTGTTATAACAGTTTTGTGTTTTTTTATTGGATTAAAAGATAAAAAAATCGCTGCATTCGGCCTTGTGCTATTTTTGGCACTATTAGTGGTGCCACTATGGTATAGTGCAACCCTTGGTACTGGCGAACAATACGAACAAAGACTATATGGTTCAATGGCTGGTTTGATTCTGTTTTTGAGTCAAATAAAGTTTAAACAGAACTCAAACGTTCTTTCCTTCGTACTGTTTTCTTTGGGACTACTCTACGTTTCCAAAACCATTGCGCGTATACCTGTATACAAAACCCAGGAAAATTTTATTGACGCAGGTATCGTTGAAGCTCCAAGTTATTATTTGTTTCCTTTACAGAAAGCCGATTTATTAAATACCAGAAATGAACTTGATTCAGCAATTGCCTATTATTCAAGGGCATTAATACTCCGCCCTAATCTCGCAGAAACCTATAATAACCGAGCATGGGCATATTATAAAATGCAGCAGTATGACATGGCTATTGATGATTATTCTTCGGCCATAAAACTTTCCGAATCCAATCATAACTATTTCAAAGGACGTTGCATGGCCAATTTCCAAGCAAACAAAATTCGCTCAGCAATGAAAGATTTTTTGGTGCTAAAAAAATGTTGTGCAGAAATGATCTCGGCAGATTTTGAAAACAAAATCACGACTCGATTTACGAATGAAATCGAATCCCTTCAAAAGCAAATTAAACTGCGTCCAAGCGATGCGAAGCTGTATTTTGAATTGGCTCAATTGTATCAAGACATTGAAATGAAAACCGAGGCCAATCTTTGTTTTAAAAAAGCTGCAGAACTCGACCCAAAATATAGCACTGTAACTGCCAATAGAGCGAAAAACCAATAATTTTCCTGTTTCAGGTATTCTTCTGGTAATAAATAAGATCTTCCTTCGAGGAAAGCCTTCCCACACTATGCGCTTTGGCGCTTAAGCCGTATCTTTGCAGGAAAATTTTTGCCGTGAAGAATAAAAAATGGTTGCTCCTTTTGGTCATTGCCTTCCCTTCCTTTTTTTGGTTGATCCTCGAATTGAGTACCATCAATTCAAAAAAACTACCGCATTATGGTCCAAAACAAGTGCTAGCACCTAAGGATACTGTGTTTTACAGAGTGGGTGATCGGTTTTATACCGATGCGATCGATAGCTCTTCAAGTACTCATGCACTCGATAAAAAAGACTATCCGTTATACGCCATTGCTTTTGTGTCAGAAAAATACCGCGCAGACGCCTACCGTTTAACTGGCTTATGGGAATACCTCAACTATAAAGCCGATAAAATTCAACACATCCCGTTTGTGTTGGTAACCTCCTGGAAAGACGGTCACTCCCTAGCTCAAGAAGAACTCAAAAAGCTGAGCCAAAGTCCGAATGTTCATTTCAGAACCTGGCCTGAAGTGCGATATGATAGTTTAGTGAAATCGTATTTCAAGGAAAAACCCTATTATATTGATTATAGCTTTTTTGTGCTTGTTGACGCACAACGCACGATTCGTGGCTATTACGATGCGCGTTACGTATCTGAAATAAAACGCCTCATTGACGAATACAAACATTTAAGATTAAAAGAAGAGAAACAATTAATGATTGAAGAAAATGAAATTAAATCTACACACTAGTCTCCTTAGCGTTTCAATATTAGCCTTGAGTTTAGTGGCCTGTAAAGAAGCGGCACCTAAAAAACTTTTGCCAGTATACGGCTCAAAGCAGGCACAAGGCGATGATACGCTCTACCACAGTATAGGCAAATTTACACTTATCAATCAGTATGGCGAACCTGTTACTGAACAAACGGTAAAGGGAAAAATGTATGTGGCTAATTTTTTCTTCGCAACCTGCCAAAGTATTTGTCCAGAAATGAGCACCAATTTACAGGATGTTCAAAAAGCATTTGAGAAAGATGATTCACTTTTAATTCTCTCTCACTCTGTAAACCCTTTGCACGATACCGTAGCAGTGCTCTTTGGTTATGCTGGACAGTATGGTGCCCTCAAAAATAAATGGCATCTTTTAACGGGAAACAAAAAAACCATTTATGATTTAGCAAAGAACGATTACCTTGTAAACGCCCTTGAAGACGATGGTACACCAGAAGGTTTCTTACACAGCGAGCTCATGCTTTTAATTGACAGCAAAGGTAGAATTAGAGGCATGTACGATGGCACGGATAAAGCAGAGGTGCAGAAACTAATAACCGCTATCAAATTACTTAAAACAGAAAAAGCCTCATAGGAGGCTTTTTTCTTTTGAATTCACATCTATTTATTTTTTTGGTGCGTTTGCCTTGTCAATGGCTTCCAATGTCTTCAGCATTTCAACCACTTGCTCTGCTCCGAGTCGTTTTGCTTTGATCTTTTTATCTTTATCCAAGATATAAATTACAGGAGTGGAATAAATATCAAACCGTTCTTTCAAATTATTTAAATGCACGGGATCATAAACATGAATAAAATCTTTCAGGTCCTTTTCTATTAAAAACTTTCTCCAGGTATCAAACAAATCGTCTTTGGTTTGAACCGCAAACACCTTGTAATCGATGCCTTTTAGGGCTCTTAAATCTTCATGTAATTTCGGGATCTCAGTTTGACAGTGACCACAATCAACCGCCCAAAAAACCAACACGGTGTATTTTGCTTTTACTTGATATAAGGTCTTAAAATAAGGCGTCAATTTCTCGATATTCTTATAATACAAATCAGTAATGCTCTTACTGCTGCTCGCTGTATCAAAACCCATTTTACGGACCTTTCTACCATCTGTGGTATCGATCATGTACAATTCAGACACCTGCGCATCGAGTAAAAGATTACGCATGATATCCACACGTTCTTTGATCTTTTGTGTGGTCTCTTCTGTGTAAACACCCTTAGCTTTGCCGCTCAAGATATACTTATCGGCCACGTGCACAAATACCTTATCAAAGCCCATAATTTTGCTTTGCTCGTATTTATAGGTAAAATACCCCAACAATAAATTGTAGATCAAATTGCCCTCATTACATTTTGCCATGATTTTATCGATCTCAGCATTAATAGTATCAGGATGATTCAAGACAATTTGTTCAAAATAACGTTTGAGACGGTCATCAAAAAACGGTGTACGAATGATACGCTCGTCTTTAAAATCAACCCCATCAAAATAATGATTCTTGTAGTAATAATAGCTGTAAAGGCTGTCAGGTCTGCCATTGCTGGCTTTAGGAATAGTTGTTGGCTCCTTTTCCGTTTTCAGATTCAATACATCGTATACAAAAGTACCTTTCATCTTAATCATAAAATCAGCTTCGTACTTCTTGACATCGTCATTCAGTAGCTTGATTTTAGCATTCATGAACGCTGTACTATCTTTTTTGTTCTTTCCTTTGGTTTCTTCACGAAACTTAATAAACTCTTTGTTACGTGAAGTAATGTATTTGATGTAGGTAAAAAACTCTTGGTTCTCTTTGCTATCGGTCGACTTTAAGTTCCCAACCACGTCGGCAACATCGGTACTAATCGTGAAGTTTTGACTCTCGTTAATAAACAAATCAAAGTAAATGCTCTTGCCTTCACTCACCAAGGTATACACGCCCTTGTCGAGACTTTTTTTGCCTTTGAATTGAATGAGTCCGTTTTTTATCTTTTTACACGTATCAGCAATGTACTGTTGGTCGAATGTATATTTCACCAAGTACACCATGGTATCTGGCACGCCCTTAAAATTAATGCGGATGTCGTACGACTGTGCAGACACACTATGTACACTCATGATCAGGCCAGCTGCAACAGCAATAATCTTTTTCATAGAATCTAGATTCAGTAATTATTTTGTAGGTTGTTTATCCAATGTTTCTAAGTACTTCATAAAATCAACCACTTGTTCAGCGCCCAAGCGTTTTGCTTTGATTTTTTTGTCTTTATCTAAAATATAGATCACTGGAGTTGAATAAATATCAAACCGTTCTTTTAGGTTATTAATGTGAACGGGATCGTACACATGTATAAAATCACCAATTTTTTTCTCAATGATGAATTTTTTCCAACTCGAATACAATTCGTCTTTGGTTTGTACCGCAAATACTTTAAAGTCAATAGTACCTTGAATGGTCTTTAAATTCTCATGCAATTTCGGAACCTCTGTTTGACAGTGTCCGCAATCCGCTGCCCAAAAAATCAAGATCGTGTATTTAGATTTGATCGAATACAAGGTCTTAAACATCGGTGTTAATTTGTCGATGTTTTTGTAATACAAATCGGTTACACTCTTGCTGTTAGACGCCGTATCAAATCCCATCTTCCGAACTTTTGCGCCGTCTGTCGTATCAATCATATACAACTCCGCTACTTTTGCGTCTAATAACAAATTACGCATAATGTCTACACGTTCTTTGATCTTTTGTGTGGTCTCTTCAGTATAAACGCCTTTTGCTTTGCCGGGTAAAATATAGGTATCTGCAATGTGCACAAACACCTTGTCAAAACCGATGATCTTGCTTTGCTCGTATTTATATGTGAAATAACCAATCAGTTGATTGTAAATCATGCTATTTGGCACACATTTGCCCAACATGGCATCAATTTCTTTGATTGCAGTATCAGGATGGTTCACAATTACGCGTTCAAAATAATTTTTTACGCGATCATCAAACAATGGGGTACGAATGATGCGCTCGTCTTTAAAATCAACCCCATCAAAATAATGATTCTTGTAATAGTAATAAGAGTATACGCTATCAGGGCGACCATTGCTAGCTTTAGGAACATTTACCGGCTCTTTCTCCGTTTTTAAATTCATAAAATCATACACAAACGTACCTTTCGATTTTACTAAGAAATCTGTATCGTATTGTTTTGCAGAAGCCATAAAGTCCTTTATCTTTTCCTGCATAAATTTTAAGCTGTCTTCTTTGCTCTTGCCTTTGGTTTGTTCTATTACTTTGTTGAACTCCTTGTTTTTGCCGGCTACGTATTTCAAATACGAGAAAAACAGTTCATTGTCCTTACTCCCATTCACTACCAAATTTGAGGTTGGTTCGCTCACATCGCCTGTGATGGTGAATTTTTGAGAATCAGATACAAAAAACTCGAAGTATACAGAAGTGGCTTGACTCACGAGAATATACATACCACCATCTAAAGGCTTTTTACCCTTAAATACGACTTGGCCATTCTTAATTTTTTTACACGTGTCTACTACAAATTGCTGATCCCACGTATACTTAACGAGGTACACCATCGTGTCTTTCAGACCTTTCATATTGATGCGAATGTCATACGCTTGTGCGCGTGAACTTTGCAGACAAATAAAGAGAGCGATGAATACTAAAATTGATTTTTTCATAAGCTTGTGTTTTCGCAGATAGGTTATTTCGTTTGTTCTTTTTCTATTTCTTCTAACTTTTTGATAATCTCAACGACTTGATCGGCCGCTAATTTTTTGGCAATGATTTGTTTGTCTTTATCCAACAAATAAATCACAGGAGTTGCATTGATATCAAATTGATCTTTCAAATTATTTAAGTGAATCGGATCAAATACGTGATAAAAATCGCTCACATTCTTCTCCACAATAAATTTTTTCCAAGTCTCTAAAAGCTCTTCCTTCGTTTGAACAGCATACACTTTATAATCGACGCTTCCTTTTAATGTTTGCAGCTCTTTGTGTAATTTAGGTACTTCGGTTTGACAATGACTGCAGTCCGCAGCCCAAAACACCATTACGGTATACTTTGCTTTAAGGTCATACAATGGGCGGAACATCGGTTGCAACTTATCAATGTATTTGTTATACAGAAAAGTCACTGACTCACTCGTGCGCGCCGTATCAAACCCCATCTTCAATACTTTTGCACCATTGGTCGTATCAATCATTAATAAATTAGCCACTTTGCTGCCCGGCAACAGGTGTCGTAAAATATCAACGCGCTCTTTTATTTTAGCGACTGTTTCTGCACTGTAATACCCATCGGTTTTACCACTCACAATGTACTTATCCGCCAAGTGAATAAATACTTTCTCAAAGGTGTTACTGTGGCCAAAATTATCAAAACTCATGCTCTTGTTCTGCTCGTATTTATAGGTAAAATGACCTATGAGTGTGTTAAACAAGGTTGAGCCCGGCACGCATTGGCTCATGATTTTATCAATGTCCTTAATTACCGAATCGGGATGTTGTGGCACTAAGTGCTCAAAATAATTTTTGATTTTATCAGCAAAAAATGGCGTCAACATGATGCGATCATCTTTCCAATTGAAGCCATCGAAATAATGATTTTTATAGTAGTAGTATTGGTAAACACTGTCAGGACGGCCATTTGATGCCAAAGGCACATTGGTTGCATATTTTTCTGCCTTTAAATTCATGAGGTCATTTACAAACTGACCTTTTGTTTTTACCATAAAGTCTTTGTCGAAATCGGTCATTTGTTTACTGATTTCGGCTTGCTTTGCATTGGCGGCTGCAAGGCTATCTTCTTTTTTCTTTCCTTTTAAACTGGTGCGAAAATCCGCCATCTCTTTATTCTTTGCGGTCATAAAACGCACGTACGAAAAGAACAAATCATTTTGTTTATCGTCAGGACTTTTTAAGGTATTGGCTACTTGTGCGCCATCGAAATTGATGGTGAATTTTTGATTGGCATCCACAATAAATTGGCAGTAATAAGAAGAGCGTGATTGATTGGCTAAAAAATACACACCCTTTTCGAGTGCCATATCGCCTTTAAACACAATCTTGCCATTCTTAAACTGCTTGCAGCTATCAGAAATAGGCATTTGATCAAAATAGTATTTTGCTAAATAAACAACGCTGTCGGTACAGCCCTTGAAGTTGATTTTGATTTCATATCCGTTTTGAGCCCTTAACTGGCTTCCCAAAATTGAAATACATACGAATACAAAAAGGAAATTTCTCCTCATATTATAATTGGTTTTGTCTTGAATGATCAAAATTAATAATTGCTTTCATAGTGCTTCAAAAGTCAAGCCAAATACCTTCATTGCAGTTTTTAAAATTTGTTAAATCATAGGACTGTTGCGGCACGAGGCCAAACGGCACAAGCCCACAAAATACTCATTCTTTTCGTGACCCTAGCTTAATACTGGGTTAATCTACCTTCTCACTGATTGAATGAACTTCGGATGCCGCTACCCTTGCTTTTTTGTATCTTTGTCTCCTAATTGCATTATTTTGCCATTATGCGCCGATTCAGCCTCTTTATTGCTTTTTTATATGTGATGCTAGCATCTGGCCAAAATTCAGATTCCTCTTATTTCAAATTTAAGATCGCTGAAAACGAACTCAAAAGTCTACAAAAACAGGCGTTTTTGAGTCGTAATGAAAAAGAGCGTCTCGAAGGCAACAAGGCGTTTATTGCGGTGTGGGACCGCATTGTATCCGATCCAAACATTCTTGATTACGCCTTTGACAGTTTGCGCGAAATTTCGGTGTTACGGCCCAAGGATAAGAAGTTTACGCTCATTACATGGAACCTGCAACGCGACGATGGCACGCATAATTTTTTTGGTTACCTTTTGGTGAACAACAGTCGCCGCGAAAAAACTGGCGTTCTCAGCCACCGCACCATTGCGGGCTACGAACACTTTAAATTATTAGATCGTTCTGTCACAGTAAAATCGCCAGAAAATTACATTGGTACACCTGAGAAATGGTTTGGCATGTTATACACAGAGGTGATTGAATGCGATGGCTTTTACACCTTATTGGCTTGGGATGGCAATGATAAACTCACGCAGCGCAAATTTGTGGATGTGCTCTATTTCAAAAGCAATGGCGATCCGGTGTTTGGCAAAGACGTGTTTCGTTTTCCAAGAAAAAATCCACGTCGTTTAATGTTCGAATGGAGTCAAGAAGTGAGCATGAGTTTACGTTATAATGAATCTCGCGATATGATACTGTTTCATCATCTCGTGCCCCGCGAGCGCAATGCCGCCATCGAAAACCAATTTCAGTTTTATGGTCCTGATGCGCAATTCGACGCTTTAGTGTTGAAAAATCACAAATGGGTATTGATTGAAAATGTGGAAGCCAACAGCGATATTGATCCACAAAAAAATTCGCGAAAACCCAATCCAAGAAAACAAAAGCCCGTGTACGTGCCGCATTAAGAATGGCGTTTACTTTCAGTGTAAAGGATGAGTTTATGACGCATCATTAGGGCCAACAAACAGCCTGAACTATTGGCTATAATATCTTGCCAATCAGCGCTTCGGTGGCGGAAGAAGTGGCCTTGCATGTATTCTAAAGAAGCGCCATATAACATGGCGGCAATAGCTATAACCCAGTAAACATAACGCCTTGCGCCACTTTTATACACACTGAGGAAGCCAAATAAACAGAGCATAAAAAAAATACTCGCATGAACGAGTTTATCCACACTTAACAGATCTAACCAATTGTTTGAAGGAATGTACTCGCCCGGCATTGCACATAAAACAAAAATGATGAGAAACCAAATCAACGATAAAACTGTTGAATAGCGCCAGGTAAAGGTTGATAGGGATGTGATCATTTCAATATCATAAAAAAACCCCTTCTGCGTTGCAAAAGGGGTTTTAAGAGTGCAATCGAATTAGGCTCCGATTAGTTTTTTATAATCATCTACATTAAGCAAACCACTTAATTCTTCGGTATTGGTGATTTTAATTTTGATCATCCAGCCTTTTCCATAAGGATCGTTATTCACGCTCTCAGGAGCTGCATCAATGTCTTTATTTACTTCCAACACTTCACCAGTTAATGGCATGAACAAATCACTCACAGTTTTAACTGCTTCAACAGTTCCAAATACGGCTTCCTTGTCTACTACTTCACCCACCGTGTTCACGTCTACGTAAACGATATCACCCAACTCACGTTGTGCAAAATCAGTAATACCTACCGTGGCTTCTGATCCATTAATTTTTACCCATTCATGGTCTTTCGTGTATTTAAGGTCTGCTGGAAAATTCATATGCTATTTTTTTGTGGTACAAATGTAATTTTTTCTTTGAAATATTATCCAGCTAGTCCGCTGAATGTTCAGAAATTATTGAAATGTAATCCTCAAGCTAAATCCACCGTTTACGCTCGCGGTAGGGTAAGAGGCAGAGGTTTGCGGACTCGTACGCACCCAGTCATAAAAGAGGCGGAGGGCCACGTTAGGCGTTAACTGGTAATCGGCCGATGAACGCATGGTGAAAATATTTGTTCCGCCTGTTGGAATGCTCACCCCATCGGCAATTTGGCGAATTACCGAAATATTGCGGCGGTAACTGATATCCACTTTTACCGTCAGATTACTTTCTAGGACTTTACCCTGAATTTTAATTTTGTTGATTTTTAGTTTAGGATACAAGTATCCCGCCCCAATCACGTATTCCTGACCCTTGGTTTCAATAATCTGTAATCCTGCTAAGTTTAAATTAGTGGTCTTATCACGTTTGGCTTCAATGTTGGCACTCCAACCCGGTTTTACAAACTGAAAATCGAGTTTAACCAAAGGTTCGAAGCTCTCACGCAAGGTCACCGTATTTAAACTATAATAAGGCACGTAATTAGCGTTCATATTATTAGACGCCACTGGCATCCGCACAATCTGATTACTGCCTTCATACAATACGTTATTACTAAAGTTGCCGAGTTGATAGGTGCTTCTGTACGTATGACGCACTGTAATGCTTCTAAATGTTTTCTTTACTGCCGTGAGTTTACTTAAACCATCCCAAGTTAAGTTCCAGTTTGGTAATGGTATGGTTGGGAAGATTTTTTTTGTATCGTAATTGCTTGTGTTCTTACCAGCATAGACTTTATTAAAGGTGCCCAATAACACGTCCTGTTGGTTAGGCGAATACCCATCGTAATAAGAGAGCGTTTGTGTGATGACACCATTTGGTCCTGTTTTTTGAACCGTATAGGTTTGCAAAGCATCCGTATTAAATGGATTCTGATCAGATAATTGTTTAGCCGTGTTTTGACGTTGTGATAAGAATGATTCAAATAAGGTACTATTCACAGGGTCATTACCGTCTCTAAACGTATTAAAATAAGAAAAGGTACTGATGTTAAAGTTGCCAGTTAAAGCAGGACTGATTCCAGTACGATAAAAATTACTATCCGAATTGTAAATAATGTACTTGCTACTATTGTATGAGCGGGCGTAATTACCTGTCAATTCAATTTTTAAACTGCCGTGCGGTTCAACACTGGCGCGGTAATTAAACGTATTATTAAAGGTCTCTGTGTAAGGCGTAGTTTGTTGAGGCAATTTGCTCAACCAATTATTGTTTATGCTTTTTTGAATGATGTCTTGATCTTTTAGGCCAGTTGTAAATAACAGACCAGGGGCTTGGTTCTGTTCAGATCCAAAATCCATACCCATGTATTGCGACTTCGGCATAAAATTCGGCAAGGCTTGCCCTCCTTGTAATTGATAGGTGGCCGACACATTCTTCAACATCATCAAAGTGCGCGCTAAAAATTCACCAATTTCTTTAAATGGTTTTGGTTTTGTAGTATCTGCGCGATCCGATTCTTTGTTACGTTGATCACCCGGACGTCCGCCAGGAGCTTGAGCTTTTAAGCCGCCGCCAGCTTTTGGTGGTGGATTGTTGATTTTCTTTAAGTAGGGAATTTTATTATAGAGCAAGACCATGTTTAAACTGCTGGTCATATTGTGTGCGTTGGTATTTTGAATGGTATTACCTATTGGGTCAATACTTGCAAATGGCTGTCGCAACCACGTATAGGTACCCGAATAGCGGTATGAGGCTTTTACAAAATCGAGCGCTGGAAATTTATTCAAAGGCACATCTACATTGAGGTTCATTTGCTGGCGGTAGGTTGTATTCTCGCCAAAACGTCCCATCTTACCTTGCGCTGTATCTAATGGATTGACACCCCCACGCCAGAACCAATCTTGAACGGTATCTCTCCATTGCTTACTATTCTTGGTTACTTCACCTGGGTTTTCCATTACCCTACCATCATTATTAGCGGTGAAATCAAATTTGAGCGATTTATTAAAAGCCCATACAAAATTATAATTTCGATTGATGGTGAAATTTTTATTGACCAATACTGGATTTGGAAATACGTCAGAGTTGGCATAAAACGCTGTAATATCACGGTTTTTCACCGCACTATACGTACGGCTTAAATCAACTGAAGCGCCCATGCTGTTTGGCACTAACTGCAAATTAAAATCTTTGAGTAAGGCAAACCACTTGTTTTGAAACAGTTTGACTTTTGTGAACGGTTTTAAAACGTAAGGATTTTTAATGGTATACATGTACTGCAAATTGCCATGATAAGTACGCACTTCATTAAAATCAAGATTAACATTGCTCCGTTTAATTTCGTTGTAGGCATAACTCACATTAAAATTGGCAATGTCCCATGGCATTGCTTTTGCTTTCGGACGTTTGAAGCCATCGATCCGTACGTTAGTGAAGTTGAATCCTTTTCGTATGGTGTGATCGGTCGTTTTTTCGCGAATGCTTTTCCACAAAGAATCAGGCAAGTTGCGTTCCAAATCTTTTGACAACACATCCGGATCCAGAGGATTATACAAAGGCGTGATGCGCGTTTCGCCGTAGTTAAAGAAGAACGGCAGACTTATTTTCCAAGTGGCTGGGAAAAATTTACCCCCATTAAGGGACGAACTCATGTCCCAAGTGGTATTCGTTTCCTGCGTTCGTTCTTTGATCTTACTTTCTACACCACCCCAGTAGGGCGACTTATAGGTGCCCGCTAAATTCAACATACCTAAGTCGGCCAATTTAGCTTGCACTTGGCCCGTGGTTGCCCAACCGCCCTTATTATTAAACTCCGTCAGACGCAGCTCATTGATCCACATTTCTGCGCAATGCGATTGTTTATCGTCACTCGTTGGATTGCGAATCCCCACCATGACACTTTTAATGGTACCAAGGTTCGGATTACCTACAATAGTAACGGTATAGCCTCCCATATCCATACTGTAAGGAGCGGTATATGTAGTGAGATCAGAAAAGTATCCTATTTTTTGATTTCTCGCTTCTTTAACGGCGGTGATTTCTTCAAACTTAAAATTGACTTCATTTTCAGGCAACCAAACCTCTCTGCGCGAATCTGTGCTATTTGGATCGTAACGCCCTTCTGGCGTTAACTTCAAAGGCACTTGATACTCGTAATAGTTGTTGTTGTAATCTGTTCCCACACGAAAGAACATGTTCAAATCTCCATCTTTTAATGTGATATCGCTGCTCTTTTCAGCGTGTACGTTCATCTTGATGTTCTTGAACATCCGCGTATCTAAATCCACATTTTTAAAAATAGCGCGACTGTCGCCATCTTTTAAATCACACACGCGAATTTGCAGCGCTTGCTCATTCTGCAATACTAAATTGGTTGTCTGAACATTTTGAATCTGATCAATATCTGGCGGCATCACATAATTGACAGGTACTTTTGTAGAATTTTCTTGTAAGCTCACCGCCGAAATATCAAATGCGGTATTATTATTATCCGTTGCAATGAACTCTCCTGGCTCGCGCAAATCAAATTGATACCGACGCCAATCACTACGTACCAATTCAAAACGGGCCATACGTAATACAACAGGTCGGTCGAATCCGCGCAAATACACACGCATAAAACGGATCGAGTTAAATCCTTCAATGCCGCCAATGTTACTTTCGAATTGCGAAATAGGAATTTTGAATTGGTACCATTTCACAGTTTTTGTAACGCCACTAAACTCAGCAGTGCCATCAAATGCATCCACAATAAAATTGCCGCCCACATTATTCTGATTGACGTCAACTGGATTGATGCGCACGTGATACTGATAATAATTTTCAGAAACGCTCATGTTATTATCACGATTCACGTCTTCTATGTTTGGCGCGTTACTAATGTATTGTGTGGTATAACCACCTTTATTTTGCGCTCGGTATTGCGCTTCTGTTGGTGAGTTGCCCTCTGGATAATTGTAACGACTGTAACGTTTTAAGGTGGTGGCTTGAAATTCATCGTAATCATCACCACGGAAATGATGGTACCCATCGTTTGATGGATCATCATTAAATGCCGATTTTGCGGAAGAAGAAAAATTTCCAGCATTCATGTCGGCAATCACAGATTTGAATCGGTCGCGTTCTTGCTCATCACTCAAACCATCGTAACCAACGTCTTGTAAAGGCCGATCGGCATCGTTCTGAGAGAAGGCATTTACAATGGGTTGTTGATTCGGAACATTCGCCAAATTGGTTTGATCAACTGTCAAATTACTGTTCTCGCCCGGAATGCCGTTCTCATAACTCATCCGATCATCTTTGATAATATCTTCAGACACATTGCCCAGATTGATATACAATTCGCCACTTGGCAAACTGCTTTGAACAAAACTTGAATCTGTATCCGTATTATAATCTTCGTTGTAGGGATCCATCATCCAAAACTGAATGTACTCAACGTTGGCTGATTGAAAATCATTTGTCTCCAATCGACGCATGATGCCGGCCCAGCGTGTTTTCGGTTCTTTTAATGTACCATCAAAATTGATCCCTTTTGAGATGCCTGGAACACCATTTACATCGTAGTTATACGGCCCACGTTCATTTGGAAAATAGACGAGGTCCAATAATGGCAATACTACTTGCTGTCCGTTTGGTGGTGTCTTGCCTGGAAATAATTCCGTTTCAAATACCTGGCGCCACATGTTATTTGAAAATAACTTTTTGCCGTTGTAATAGCTTGGCGTAACACCATCTTGTTGTCGTGTAAACATGGCATCCACATTGTACCAACTTAAGCTTGCGCGATTCATGCCTACTGTAATACTATTGGTTTGTGCAGACTCTGGAAAGGTTGGCTGTCCACCAGGGATACTCGATAAAATCCAACTGCTTGCACCTTTTACATCAATTAAAGCAATGGAGCCCTCAAAGTCGTCGATATAAGAGTTACCGCCATTTTTACTGATGGCTCTAGCATTGCCAGGAAATAATTTCGCTATCTCACCACGCGCTGTGATGCTACTCATTTCTTTAGTGCTATAAAATGGTAGTTTGTCTAACAAGCGTGTAATGTAGGGTGCATCTGCCTTGTAGTTAAAATCTAAACCAGCAATAACATTACTTACTGGTTCTTCTCCAATACTCACTTTCTGAGTCATTGGTCGCTCGTTAAATCGTAAAAAGGTACCGCCTAATTTTAGATCGCGGTTCATCGTATAATCTAGTCGGGTACCCCACAAACTTTTTTGCTGTAAACTAAATAAGGAATTACTTTCTAATGATACCTTGATCGTGGCGCCACTATTGAGAATTCCCTCATTCATAATTTTTACGCGACCTAAGGTATAATCAACCGTATAGTCAACGTTTTCGGCCAAAGCCACACCATTAGCGGTTACAATTACAGCGCCTTGTGGAATATTGATAGCGTTTAATGCAATTTCAGAGCCAGATGAAGAACGGTAAGAACCTTTGATTTTAAACCTATTCTTTTCTTGAATAAAAGATGCCGCCACTTTGGTTGAATCATACAATTCATTAAACACATAACGATTGGCAATTGCTGCTTCATCAGACCCGAACTCTTTTGCTAAACTTCTACCAAAGGGCTCAACGGTTGGAAAATACACGCGTCCGTTAGTTTGATTAATTGTATAGCCAACCACAAAATCATAAACCCCATCAGAGCGACGATCGCCATTCACACTCAAACGATCACTTTTTAAAACACGAATCAATTGAATGCCGTTTGGTTTACCTGCAGGAATGTAAGGCACATCAACACCAGTTTCGATATTGTTGTAATAGACATCTAATTTAAAATCTTGCTGATTTAAACTGTAAGCACCAATATTGTAAACGTTTTTCATCATCAGTTTCCACATCGGATGTTTCACGCTCACTGAATTTGTTTTTAACAGTTTACAAATTAAGATTTGTGAGTTGTCGGGAATGTTCTCGCTAAACTCTCCCACTTGATAAGTCTTGCCTGCCACTTGATATTGGTACGACACAGCCAAGGCTTGATCGTTATTTAATTGTTGGTTCAATGAAATGCAACCAGTACGAGCATTGAAAGTGAAGTCTGTGGCGTTTAAACGGCGTGCATTTTGAATTTTTGTAAAATCGCGCCCCTCCACCATGTACACGCTGTTGGGGTTGTTATTATTGTAGAAACTGCCGCCATTAGTGGCGAGCTGTGCAACATCCACAAACGTACGGCCTTTAATCAAACCATCCACACTATTGGTCAAAATGCTATATAGCGTATTGGATTCATTGCGCGGAAGAGAATCGGCTGTGCTACTTTTAATGACATACTTAGGTGGAATATTTGCAGAATCTTTTACGCTGGCCAAAATTGAATTTGGATCTCTTGCATATTCTCCCAAATCTTCAAACGCCACCACATTGCGGGTTTGTTCTGCATTTCCGTTAATACCCAAAATATACACTTCAATTTTATTGATGGTAACAGGTGTATTGATAATTGGCAAAGTACTCATCCATTGATCATAATGATCACGGAAATAATGTCCTAAAAAATAATGCTTGTTTGCTTCGTAGTCGTCTGCAGGCTTTGTAAATGGCGTTGTTTGTGCATTACCTTGAACTGTAATTTCTGTCTTTTTACCTTTTTGTTGCGAAAACACAGTGGTAGCACGGAGTTTACCAAATTGTAATTCTGTTTTAAATCCGAATAGGGTTTGACTTCCAGAAATCAAGGTACTATTGAGTGGTAGGGTAACGTTACCGGCTTCAATTTTTTTAATGATCTCATCTTCCAATCCCGTGTAGTCCACTTTTACTTGGTTCTCCCAATCAAAAGAGGCTTCGGTATTATAACTTGTGGTCACTTTCAACTTCTCGCCAATTTTACCAATGAGGTTTAATTGAATCCGCATTTGAAAATCAAAATTTGTGACGCGCTGCTGACGTTGCGGAATAGCGGGATTTAAGTTCTTGGTATGATTTAAGCCGAAAATTAATTCTGCGGTACCGGTTGGTTTAATATCTACAGTATTGCCTCCGAAAATACGATCAAACAATTCACTGTTTACCTGTAATTTCGGGATCATGCCCTTGCGGGGTTGGTTATTTAAATCATCGGCAGCAACGCGACTCTTCCAATAATCGCGCATTTGTTTGCGGTATATGTAATCTTTGTATTCCTTCAAATTCATGTAGGTCTCCGGACGGTACTCTTGATCGCCTACTGTTTGTTTGATGATATAATTTCCAGTTTTTGGATCGTAGGTCACTTCTGACTTAACGTTCTCTGGATTATCGAGGTACATTTTGGATTTAGGGTCCATCATGGGTGGCTTACCATCGTTATCCTTAAACTTATAATGGAGTTCTTCCGCCACTTCTGGCGTATCTGGCGGCAGCACCCGATTCGATGGCAAGTACTCATAGCCGGTGTCTGAATGCTCTGAACGATTGGGCTGTTTAGCCACAACGCCCATAAGCACTGCAGATGCGCTAGTAACAAGTACAAAATTTATTAGACCGCCGACTCTCAATTTAGAAATTCTTTAATGCTGCTTTGATCAAAATATCTACTTGGTCAGTTGAGGTACCTTGCTGCTTGATGGCTTTTTCAATTGCTTTTTCTGCTGCGGTTTTCGGGAAGCCCAATGTGACCAAAGCCATTAACGCCTCATCTCTATTTTTATTGTACGAAGTGGCCAGTATTTGCCCTATTCCACCCTCATGTTTTCCCATTTTTCCTTTCAGGTCCACCACAATTCTTTGGGCCGTTTTATCGCCAATACCCTTGATGCTTTTTAACATGCCAACATTGGCCGTATTGATAGCACCTGCAATCTCTCCGGCGCTCAAACTACTGAGCATTAACAGGGCACTGGCTCCGCCGACCCCACTTACCGAAAGTAGTTTTCTGAATAATTCTCGCTCTTCTTCGTCGGCAAAGCCATAGTACCGCGGATTATCATCGCGCACATACACGCTTTCTACAAACAATAAAGCTTCTTTTTGACCGCTGATTCGTGTATACGTTTGAACTGAAATTAACAAACCATACCCAATGCCAGCGGCTTCCACCACAGCAAAAGCTGGATTTAAGGAGATCACAGCTCCTTTAATGTAATTGATGAGTGACATGGTATGTTCTACTTCTTATTCTGCGCGTCCACTACTGCAATGGTAATCATGTTTACGATTTCACGCACGCTACTTCCGAGCTGCAATACGTGTACCGGCTTGTTGAGACCCATCAGTACAGGACCGATTGCTTCAGCACCACCCAACTCTTGCATGAGTTTATAGGCAATGTTTCCGGAAGCCAGATTTGGGAAAATAAATGTGTTCACGTCTTTATCAATCAAGGTACTAAACGGAAATTGTTCTTTTAGTAAGTCATTGTTCGTCGCAAAATTCGCCTGCAAGTCGCCATCTACAATTAAGCCAGGATAATTACTGTGCAAGATGCTCACTGCTTTAGACACTTTGTTTGGCACGTCGCCCACTGCAGATCCAAAATTAGAATACGATAAGAGCGCCATACGTGGTACAATGTTGTACTGCTTTACGGTATTGGCTGTGAGCACCGCTATGTCTACCAACTCTTCGGCTGTTGGATCAGAATTCATGGTGGTATCCGCAAAAAAGTAAGGTCCGCGTTTAGTAACCATAATGTACAAACCAGCCACGCGACTAACGCCAGGCAGCGTTGAAATGACTTCTAATGCGGGACGAATGGGTTGACCGTATTTGCGTGTTAAACCACTAATCATGGCGTCCGCCAGACCATTCTCTACCATCATGGCACCAAAATAATTACGATCGCGCATTAATTTTCGCGCGTCGTATTGTGTCAGGCCACGGCGCTGACGCTTGTGCCAAAGCACATCGCCAAATTCATTACGCTGTTCTTCTAGGTCTTGCACCGGATCGATGATTTGCATATCGGTCAGGTCGATAAAGTTCTCTTCTGCAATGGCCGCAATGCGCTGTTTATTGCCGAGCAACATTGGTTTTGCTATGCCTTCATCACGCACTACTTGTGCGGCTTTTAATATTTTGTAATTATCTGCTTCAGCAAAAACAATGCGTTTCGGATTGCTCTTCGCCTTGTCGGCCAAGCTCCGCATGAGTTTATTGTCTTTACCCAAACGGTTGCCTAACTCTTGTGCATAAGCTTCCCAATCGGTTATTTTTCGTTTAGCTACGCCACTATCAATAGCAGCCCGCGCTACCGCTGATGATACAGCAACAATCAAACGGTTGTCGATGGGTTTCGGGATGATGTATTCTCTTCCGAAACTCAAATTTTTAGAGCCGTACGCTAGATTTACATAATCAGGCACCGCTTCTTTTGCAAGAGAGGCTATGGCTAAAGTAGCCGCCAATTTCATTTCTTCGTTGATACAATTCGCGCGAACATCCATAGCCCCGCGGAAAATGAACGGGAACCCCAACACATTATTCACTTGGTTAGGATGATCACTTCGGCCGGTAGCTACAATGATATCGGGACGTGCAGCAATGGCTAATTCGTATGAAATTTCAGGTGTAGGATTCGCTAATGCAAACACCACACAGTCTTTATTCATACTGCGCACCATATCTTGATTCAAAATATTTCCCTTCGATAAACCAACAAACACATCGGCGCCTCTAATGGCTTCCTCTAAAGTGTTGATATCAGTGCGTTCACTGGCAAAAAACGATTTATATTGATCTAAGTCCGTGCGGCCTTTATGCAACACTCCCTTACTATCCAACATAAAAATGTTCTCCTTTTTTACGCCCACCGCGATGTACATTTTTGCACAGCTATTGGCGCTGGCACCCGCTCCATTAATAACGAGGCGAACTTCAGACATTTTTTTGCCAGAAATCTCCACCGCGTTCAACAGGCCCGCAGCACTAATGATGGCTGTACCATGCTGATCATCGTGCATCAACGGAATGTCTAATAATTCCTTTAAACGGCGTTCAATTTCAAAACACTCTGGTGCCTTGATATCTTCTAGATTAATACCGCCAAACGTGGGTGCAATGTGCTTAACAGTATTTACGAACTCATCAATATTTTTAGTGTCCACCTCAATGTCAAAGACATCGATGTCGGCAAAAATTTTAAACAGTAAACCCTTCCCTTCCATCACGGGTTTGCTGGCTAAAGCGCCAATATCGCCCAATCCTAATACAGCGGTACCGTTTGAAATCACTGCTACCAAATTTCCTTTAGCAGTGTATTTGTAGGCATCTTCTGGATTTTTTTCAATTTCCAAACAGGGTTCTGCAACACCTGGACTATATGCCAGCGTCAAATCACGCTGTGTGCTGTACGGTTTTGTTGGAATGACCTCAATCTTACCCGGCCTGCCCTGTGAGTGGTAATCAAGGGCGTCTTCTCTTCTGAATTTTGCCATAATTTTTAAAAACGGAAAACGAAGATAAGCAATTTATTGCAGGGGAAAAAGGATCAATTTAACAGTCTAAATAAGGGTATTAATGGCTTATTAATCAGCTATTTATATTTAGAGCGTGGACCACATTTTTAGTTTGCACAAGTTCGGTAAACGCGTTTTATGCTCAGTTCTGCTAGAAACGAATCAAATGTAATCACCACACTCAAAAATTAAGTCCAAGGCAGC